>JAVKPL010009747.1:0-40154 GCA_032173675.1 Gastrolobium villosum
GAATTTCAAGACAAGAATCGTTCGATTCGATTAAGGAATGATGAAGTTATGAGAGGAAGAAAATTTGAACTCAAATGGTGCAAGGGAGGGGGGCTGCTGCGTTTTGGAAGAATGAGGGGAGAGAGAAGATCTTGAATAGTCATATGGTGAGGTGGCTTAAGTGACTTTCAAGTGGGGTGGGTCCCACGCGATTTAAAACCATCCGAATTACCCTCCGATTTCACTAAACGTCCGTAAATTCAAAACTTATTTATAAATTCTAATTTTTGACATTAACTAATGTCCTTTAATTATACTTGATCAGATGAATCCGGAGTTTTCCGGCCATTCAGGGAAAACACTGTTTTACGCGATTGCGCGCGCCGTTGGCACGCTTCTCAAAACTGACTTAATTCCATCGAATATTTCCAGAAATCACATTTCTTATTTCTATAGACCATTTATAAACATATTTGAAACCTAGATTTTTCTGCTCAAAATTCCACTGGCACGAACCTCTACTGCGGTATTTTTACCCGCGTGCAATTATATCCAAGTTCATGTTTTTAATGAGTTTCTTCAAACGCTTTATCTTGTTTGTTACAAATAACAAAGTAGAAAATCTAGCGGCATTGCTTGATTTAACAACCTTTCCTGCTCTATTAACATCCAAAATTACTTCATGGAATACTTTAGTCCACTGAAGAGAGTTTGCAATTGAAGTTGCACATTGATCTGAGCAGGAAAGGTTGTTAAATCAAGCAATGCCTCTAGATTTTCTGCTTTGTTATTTGTAACTCAAGCAAACAAGATAAAGCGTTTGAAGAAACTCATTCAAAACAAGAACTTGGATATAGATGAGAAAAATGGCGATGGATTTTCAGCTGCAATGATAGCTGTTACAGAGGGTAGTGTAGAGGCTTTCAAGTTGCTTCTTTATGCTGGGGCTGATGTAGCTAAGTTTAAAAACAAGAATGGTTTGACAACACTCGATCTCATAGAAGTGAACCCAAATGGGGAAGTGTTTCACAAGGTGATAATTGAATATGCAATTAAAAAGAGACGCAGTGGTTCCATGGAGATGAAACCTCTCCACATTGCAGTTCGCTATGGTGACATAGATAATGCTCATAAACTACTAAATGAAGGGTTCGATGTTAATGCTTTGGATGGACATGGATATATGTAACACACCGTGTATACCCGGTATGTTAACATGTTATCGTATTAAGCCACGCTTAATTATCTAGCCTCCCAAGGCACTCTACCATGTGTTTACAAAGATTAAGGGGAAGAATTAAGAGAAAGTATGAGTCTTGCTTGAGTTTTCAAGAGGAACAAGGAAGGTGGCAAGGTGAAGGCACCACAGTTCAGAAACTTCATGTAGGATTCTGAGTATCGCCTAGGGTTATGTGCCTGAGGTTGTATTTATAGGAAAAATAGTATCTTTCATATTCAAACAAGATATTTTAAATTACAAAACTTTGTAACTCCATAAGAAAAACATAAAGACACTTAACACCACAATAAAATTGATACATAACTCCACATTTAATTAACTTAATTTCCTAATTTAACTCCACATTTAACGTTTGATAAATTAATCATATTAAAAATAAAACCGACACATAACTCAATATTTAACGTTTTCTGAATTAATCCTATTAAAATAAAACGGACACCTAACTTCACATTAAACGTTTTCTGAATTAATCTCATTAAAATAAAACTGGCACCTAACTTCATATTTAACGTTTTTTTAATTAATTTCATTAAAAATAAAACTGACACATTTAACTTTTTCTGAATAATTTCCTTTAAAATAAAACTCCACATATAACGTTTTTTGAATTTATCCCATTAAAATAAAACTGACACATTTAACGTTTTCTGAATTAATTCCTTTAAAATAAATTCCACATTTAACGTTTTCTAAATTAATCCCATTAAAACAAAACTGACACATTTAACGTTTTCTGAATTTATTCCTTTAAAAATAAAACTCCATATTTAACGTTTTCTGAATAGAAATTCAAAAAAGGTTCAAAGGTTGCGTTGCGTTGAATTTTTAGTTTCAACTATTAGATTTGTTAGATTACAATTACCATTTTATTGAGTTTAATATAAATATTTGGGATATCTTATCTTTATTTGCAAAATTTATGAATATTATAAATTTAAATTCATTTTTTTGTTAAATTATTGAATATTAAATAATAATATACACTACATAAATTAAATTATTATTTAATATCAAAACGTGTCCTAACGTGTCGAAATCTAATATTTTTTAGAATTAATGTGTCGGAGTATCGCGTCGTCTCGTGTCACGTGTCTCGTGTCGGTATCGGTGCTACATAGCTTGTAAGCAATATTAATACATCAATCATTTATCATGCCTAATCCATCACTCCTAAGCCTGATTAAGTTATACATCATTTTGATGTATAAAGGGATCCTGCAGTATAAGCTTATACTATACGATGGTCACACCAAACAACTGAAAATGTTATATCGTATAGTATAAGCTTATACTATCAGACCTTATACATCACACCACACCAAACAAAAAACGCACATAATATATGAATCAATGACATCTTATACGCACATAATAGCTTGATTTTGGTCCATCATTAAATCGAATGTGAATTAATGACACCATAATATATGTTTTAGTTCTATATACATTTTTTAAGCACACAGTGTATATATCTCCTAATATCTAACATATAGGGAATAACATTTATATTTTTGCTATATAATTTCCTTTATGTTATATAAGTATAAAAGTGAGTAGATTTTATATAACAATAATAATAATAAGGATTATGTTTATCTCATTTTACATGAGATAAACAACTCTCTTACCCACACAAAAAGAAATTGGGTCCCATCACTCTTTTTTCTCTCTCCTCTTATATGTGGGTCCCACTTATACTATTCTTTGTACAACTTGAGGTAGAATTTTTCCTACAACATAAGAAAAATATATCCCTAATAATAATAAGATTATTATTCATTTTTACTTAAATGTGATTGTGTGACAGAAAAGAAAATTATACAATAAAAATAGTAATTTTTTTTTCATTAATAAATTATAAGCTAATGATAATATTGAATAAATAGAAATTTTAAACTAAACTAAAAAATTCCAAAATTATTTACCCTTAAATTATACACACAGAAAAAAAGTAAACAACTGAAATTAATCTGTATCAGCAACAAAACAAGCATTGTATTTCTCCAACTTCCTCCATGTTTTTCTAGCCATGGGAGCTTCAAACATTATTAGCTTTTTCTGCTAAAAATAGCTTCTGTTGTCACTAATCTAATACCCCTACCCATAACTCAGCCATTTCAATCCCACCTTCACATACAAAATGAACCTCCTTACCTTTTGTGGTTATTACATGGAACATTCCTAGGTCATAAATATCAAACTTTTTTCTTTGAGTCCATCGAAATTTTTTACTTGTTCTAACCACAGCCTCTTTACAAACCACTTTTCTCTTGCTTGATTTTCCCCCATTTTAAAATTCCAGCATCCTCCACCATTACCAGTACCTTGCTTTGAGGTGACCCTTTACCACACTTTGTATGCTTCTTCACGTTAGCCCCACACAACACTAATCTTCGAGCTTGCTCATCCATTATCACACGCTCAGCATCATTTCCTCTACCATTTTCTCTAGCAAGTGAAAATGTTGTCTCATTCTCAATATAACATTTGGCATCATGTGAGATCAAAAGCTTACACATATCACCATGGCATCCTTTTGCCGCTAACATCAATGGCATATATCCATGTCCATCTAAAGCATTAAACATCGAACCCTTCATTTAGTAGTTTATGAGCATTATCTATGTCACTATAGCGAACTGCAATGTGGAGAGGTTTCATCTCCATGGAACCATTGCGTCCCTTTTTAATTGCATATTCAAGTATCACCTTGTGAAACACTTCCCCATTTGGGTTCACTTCTATGAGATCGAGTGCTGTCAAACCATTATTGATTTTAAGCTTAGCTACATCAGCCCCAGCATAAAGAAGCAACTTGAAAGCCTCTACACTACCCTCTGCAACAGCTATCATTGCAGCTGAAAATCCATCGCCATTTTGCTCATCTATATCCAAGTTCATGTTTTTAATGAGTTTCTTCAAACGCTTTATCTTGTTTGCTTTGTTATTTGTTATTTGTAACTCAAGCAAACAAGATAAAGCGTTTGAAGAAACTCATTCAAAACAAGAACTTGGATATAGATGAGAAAAATGGCGATGGATTTTCAGCTGCAATGATAGCTGTTACAGAGGGTAGTGTAGAGGCTTTCAAGTTGCTTCTTTATGCTGGGGCTGATGTAGCTAAGTTTAAAAACAAGAATGGTTTGACAACACTCGATCTCATAGAAGTGAACCCAAATGGGGAAGTGTTTCACAAGGTGATAATTGAATATGCAATTAAAAAGAGACGCAGTGGTTCCATGGAGATGAAACCTCTCCACATTGCAGTTCGCTATGGTGACATAGATAATGCTCATAAACTACTAAATGAAGGGTTCGATGTTAATGCTTTGGATGGACATGGATATATGTAACACACCGTGTATACCCGGTATGTTAACATGTTATCGTATTAAGCCACGCTTAATTATCTAGCCTCCCAAGGCACTCTACCATGTGTTTACAAAGATTAAGGGGAAGAATTAAGAGAAAGTATGAGTCTTGCTTGAGTTTTCAAGAGGAACAAGGAAGGTGGCAAGGTGAAGGCACCACAGTTCAGAAACTTCATGTAGGATTCTGAGTATCGCCTAGGGTTATGTGCCTGAGGTTGTATTTATAGGAAAAATAGTATCTTTCATATTCAAACAAGATATTTTAAATTACAAAACTTTGTAACTCCATAAGAAAAACATAAAGACACTTAACACCACAATAAAATTGATACATAACTCCACATTTAATTAACTTAATTTCCTAATTTAACTCCACATTTAACGTTTGATAAATTAATCATATTAAAATAAAACCGACACATAACTCAATATTTAACGTTTTCTGAATTAATCCTATTAAAATAAAACGGACACCTAACTTCACATTAAACGTTTTCTGAATTAATCTCATTAAAATAAAACTGGCACCTAACTTCATATTTAACGTTTTTTTAATTAATTTCATTAAAAATAAAACTGACACATTTAACTTTTTCTGAATAATTTCCTTTAAAATAAAACTCCACATATAACGTTTTTTGAATTTATCCCATTAAAATAAAACTGACACATTTAACGTTTTCTGAATTAATTCCTTTAAAATAAATTCCACATTTAACGTTTTCTAAATTAATCCCATTAAAACAAAACTGACACATTTAACGTTTTCTGAATTTATTCCTTTAAAAATAAAACTCCATATTTAACGTTTTCTGAATAGAAATTCAAAAAAGGTTCAAAGGTTGCGTTGCGTTGAATTTTTAGTTTCAACTATTAGATTTGTTAGATTACAATTACCATTTTATTGAGTTTAATATAAATATTTGGGATATCTTATCTTTATTTGCAAAATTTAGGAAATATTATAAGTTTAAATTCATTTTTTTTGTTAAATTATTGAATATTAAATAATAATATACACTACATAAATTAAATTATTATTTAATATCAAAACGTGTCCTAACGTGTCGAAATCTAATATTTTTTAGAATTAATGTGTCGGAGTATCGCGTCGTCTCGTGTCACGTGTCTCGTGTCGGTATCGGTGCTACATAGCTTGTAAGCAATATTAATACATCAATCATTTATCATGCCTAATCCATCACTCCTAAGCCTGATTAAGTTATACATCATTTTGATGTATAAAGGGATCCTGCAGTATAAGCTTATACTATACGATGGTCACACCAAACAACTGAAAATGTTATATCGTATAGTATAAGCTTATACTATCAGACCTTATACATCACACCACACCAAACAAAAAACGCACATAATATATGAATCAATGACATCTTATACGCACATAATAGCTTGATTTTGGTCCATCATTAAATCGAATGTGAATTAATGACACCATAATATATGTTTTAGTTCTATATACATTTTTTAAGCACACAGTGTATATATCTCCTAATATCTAACATATAGGGAATAACATTTATATTTTTGCTATATAATTTCCTTTATGTTATATAAGTATAAAAGTGAGTAGATTTTATATAACAATAATAATAATAAGGATTATGTTTATCTCATTTTACATGAGATAAACAACTCTCTTACCCACACAAAAAGAAATTGGGTCCCATCACTCTTTTTTCTCTCTCCTCTTATATGTGGGTCCCACTTATACTATTCTTTGTACAACTTGAGGTAGAATTTTTCCTACAACATAAGAAAAATATATCCCTAATAATAATAAGATTATTATTCATTTTTACTTAAATGTGATTGTGTGACAGAAAAGAAAATTATACAATAAAAATAGTAATTTTTTTTTCATTAATAAATTATAAGCTAATGATAATATTGAATAAATAGAAATTTTAAACTAAACTAAAAAATTCCAAAATTATTTACCCTTAAATTATACACACAGAAAAAAAGTAAACAACTGAAATTAATCTGTATCAGCAACAAAACAAGCATTGTATTTCTCCAACTTCCTCCATGTTTTTCTAGCCATGGGAGCTTCAAACATTATTAGCTTTTTCTGCTAAAAATAGCTTCTGTTGTCACTAATCTAATACCCCTACCCATAACTCAGCCATTTCAATCCCACCTTCACATACAAAATGAACCTCCTTACCTTTTGTGGTTATTACATGGAACATTCCTAGGTCATAAATATCAAACTTTTTTCTTTGAGTCCATCGAAATTTTTTACTTGTTCTAACCACAGCCTCTTTACAAACCACTTTTCTCTTGCTTGATTTTCCCCCATTTTAAAATTCCAGCATCCTCCACCATTACCAGTACCTTGCTTTGAGGTGACCCTTTACCACACTTTGTATGCTTCTTCACGTTAGCCCCACACAACACTAATCTTCGAGCTTGCTCATCCATTATCACACGCTCAGCATCATTTCCTCTACCATTTTCTCTAGCAAGTGAAAATGTTGTCTCATTCTCAATATAACATTTGGCATCATGTGAGATCAAAAGCTTACACATATCACCATGGCATCCTTTTGCCGCTAACATCAATGGCATATATCCATGTCCATCTAAAGCATTAAACATCGAACCCTTCATTTAGTAGTTTATGAGCATTATCTATGTCACTATAGCGAACTGCAATGTGGAGAGGTTTCATCTCCATGGAACCATTGCGTCCCTTTTTAATTGCATATTCAAGTATCACCTTGTGAAACACTTCCCCATTTGGGTTCACTTCTATGAGATCGAGTGCTGTCAAACCATTATTGATTTTAAGCTTAGCTACATCAGCCCCAGCATAAAGAAGCAACTTGAAAGCCTCTACACTACCCTCTGCAACAGCTATCATTGCAGCTGAAATCCATCGCCATTTTGCTCATCTATATCCAAGTTCATGTTTTTAATGAGTTTCTTCAAACGCTTTATCTTGTTTGCTTTGTTATTTGTTATTTGTAACTCAAGCAAACAAGATAAAGCGTTTGAAGAAACTCATTCAAAACAAGAACTTGGATATAGATGAGAAAAATGGCGATGGATTTTCAGCTGCAATGATAGCTGTTACAGAGGGTAGTGTAGAGGCTTTCAAGTTGCTTCTTTATGCTGGGGCTGATGTAGCTAAGTTTAAAAACAAGAATGGTTTGACAACACTCGATCTCATAGAAGTGAACCCAAATGGGGAAGTGTTTCACAAGGTGATAATTGAATATGCAATTAAAAAGAGACGCAGTGGTTCCATGGAGATGAAACCTCTCCACATTGCAGTTCGCTATGGTGACATAGATAATGCTCATAAACTACTAAATGAAGGGTTCGATGTTAATGCTTTGGATGGACATGGATATATGTAACACACCGTGTATACCCGGTATGTTAACATGTTATCGTATTAAGCCACGCTTAATTATCTAGCCTCCCAAGGCACTCTACCATGTGTTTACAAAGATTAAGGGGAAGAATTAAGAGAAAGTATGAGTCTTGCTTGAGTTTTCAAGAGGAACAAGGAAGGTGGCAAGGTGAAGGCACCACAGTTCAGAAACTTCATGTAGGATTCTGAGTATCGCCTAGGGTTATGTGCCTGAGGTTGTATTTATAGGAAAAATAGTATCTTTCATATTCAAACAAGATATTTTAAATTACAAAACTTTGTAACTCCATAAGAAAAACATAAAGACACTTAACACCACAATAAAATTGATACATAACTCCACATTTAATTAACTTAATTTCCTAATTTAACTCCACATTTAACGTTTGATAAATTAATCATATTAAAATAAAACCGACACATAACTCAATATTTAACGTTTTCTGAATTAATCCTATTAAAATAAAACGGACACCTAACTTCACATTAAACGTTTTCTGAATTAATCTCATTAAAATAAAACTGGCACCTAACTTCATATTTAACGTTTTTTTAATTAATTTCATTAAAAATAAAACTGACACATTTAACTTTTTCTGAATAATTTCCTTTAAAATAAAACTCCACATATAACGTTTTTTGAATTTATCCCATTAAAATAAAACTGACACATTTAACGTTTTCTGAATTAATTCCTTTAAAATAAATTCCACATTTAACGTTTTCTAAATTAATCCCATTAAAACAAAACTGACACATTTAACGTTTTCTGAATTTATTCCTTTAAAAATAAAACTCCATATTTAACGTTTTCTGAATAGAAATTCAAAAAAGGTTCAAAGGTTGCGTTGCGTTGAATTTTTAGTTTCAACTATTAGATTTGTTAGATTACAATTACCATTTTATTGAGTTTAATATAAATATTTGGGATATCTTATCTTTATTTGCAAAATTTATGAATATTATAAATTTAAATTCATTTTTTTGTTAAATTATTGAATATTAAATAATAATATACACTACATAAATTAAATTATTATTTAATATCAAAACGTGTCCTAACGTGTCGAAATCTAATATTTTTTAGAATTAATGTGTCGGAGTATCGCGTCGTCTCGTGTCACGTGTCTCGTGTCGGTATCGGTGCTACATAGCTTGTAAGCAATATTAATACATCAATCATTTATCATGCCTAATCCATCACTCCTAAGCCTGATTAAGTTATACATCATTTTGATGTATAAAGGGATCCTGCAGTATAAGCTTATACTATACGATGGTCACACCAAACAACTGAAAATGTTATATCGTATAGTATAAGCTTATACTATCAGACCTTATACATCACACCACACCAAACAAAAAACGCACATAATATATGAATCAATGACATCTTATACGCACATAATAGCTTGATTTTGGTCCATCATTAAATCGAATGTGAATTAATGACACCATAATATATGTTTTAGTTCTATATACATTTTTTAAGCACACAGTGTATATATCTCCTAATATCTAACATATAGGGAATAACATTTATATTTTTGCTATATAATTTCCTTTATGTTATATAAGTATAAAAGTGAGTAGATTTTATATAACAATAATAATAATAAGGATTATGTTTATCTCATTTTACATGAGATAAACAACTCTCTTACCCACACAAAAAGAAATTGGGTCCCATCACTCTTTTTTCTCTCTCCTCTTATATGTGGGTCCCACTTATACTATTCTTTGTACAACTTGAGGTAGAATTTTTCCTACAACATAAGAAAAATATATCCCTAATAATAATAAGATTATTATTCATTTTTACTTAAATGTGATTGTGTGACAGAAAAGAAAATTATACAATAAAAATAGTAATTTTTTTTTCATTAATAAATTATAAGCTAATGATAATATTGAATAAATAGAAATTTTAAACTAAACTAAAAAATTCCAAAATTATTTACCCTTAAATTATACACACAGAAAAAAAGTAAACAACTGAAATTAATCTGTATCAGCAACAAAACAAGCATTGTATTTCTCCAACTTCCTCCATGTTTTTCTAGCCATGGGAGCTTCAAACATTATTAGCTTTTTCTGCTAAAAATAGCTTCTGTTGTCACTAATCTAATACCCCTACCCATAACTCAGCCATTTCAATCCCACCTTCACATACAAAATGAACCTCCTTACCTTTTGTGGTTATTACATGGAACATTCCTAGGTCATAAATATCAAACTTTTTTCTTTGAGTCCATCGAAATTTTTTACTTGTTCTAACCACAGCCTCTTTACAAACCACTTTTCTCTTGCTTGATTTTCCCCCATTTTAAAATTCCAGCATCCTCCACCATTACCAGTACCTTGCTTTGAGGTGACCCTTTACCACACTTTGTATGCTTCTTCACGTTAGCCCCACACAACACTAATCTTCGAGCTTGCTCATCCATTATCACACGCTCAGCATCATTTCCTCTACCATTTTCTCTAGCAAGTGAAAATGTTGTCTCATTCTCAATATAACATTTGGCATCATGTGAGATCAAAAGCTTACACATATCACCATGGCATCCTTTTGCCGCTAACATCAATGGCATATATCCATGTCCATCTAAAGCATTAAACATCGAACCCTTCATTTAGTAGTTTATGAGCATTATCTATGTCACTATAGCGAACTGCAATGTGGAGAGGTTTCATCTCCATGGAACCATTGCGTCCCTTTTTAATTGCATATTCAAGTATCACCTTGTGAAACACTTCCCCATTTGGGTTCACTTCTATGAGATCGAGTGCTGTCAAACCATTATTGATTTTAAGCTTAGCTACATCAGCCCCAGCATAAAGAAGCAACTTGAAAGCCTCTACACTACCCTCTGCAACAGCTATCATTGCAGCTGAAAATCCATCGCCATTTTGCTCATCTATATCCAAGTTCATGTTTTTAATGAGTTTCTTCAAACGCTTTATCTTGTTTGCTTTGTTATTTGTTATTTGTAACTCAGAGCAAACAAGATAAAGCGTTTGAAGAAACTCATTCAAAACAAGAACTTGGATATAGATGATATAGAAAAATGGCGATGGATTTTCAGCTGCAATGATAGCTGTTACAGAGGGTAGTGTAGAGGCTTTCAAGTTGCTTCTTTATGCTGGGGCTGATGTAGCTAAGTTTAAAAACAAGAATGGTTTGACAACACTCGATCTCATAGAAGTGAACCCAAATGGGGAAGTGTTTCACAAGGTGATAATTGAATATGCAATTAAAAAGAGACGCAGTGGTTCCATGGAGATGAAACCTCTCCACATTGCAGTTCGCTATGGTGACATAGATAATGCTCATAAACTACTAAATGAAGGGTTCGATGTTAATGCTTTGGATGGACATGGATATATGTAACACACCGTGTATACCCGGTATGTTAACATGTTATCGTATTAAGCCACGCTTAATTATCTAGCCTCCCAAGGCACTCTACCATGTGTTTACAAAGATTAAGGGGAAGAATTAAGAGAAAGTATGAGTCTTGCTTGAGTTTTCAAGAGGAACAAGGAAGGTGGCAAGGTGAAGGCACCACAGTTCAGAAACTTCATGTAGGATTCTGAGTATCGCCTAGGGTTATGTGCCTGAGGTTGTATTTATAGGAAAAATAGTATCTTTCATATTCAAACAAGATATTTTAAATTACAAAACTTTGTAACTCCATAAGAAAAACATAAAGACACTTAACACCACAATAAAATTGATACATAACTCCACATTTAATTAACTTAATTTCCTAATTTAACTCCACATTTAACGTTTGATAAATTAATCATATTAAAATAAAACCGACACATAACTCAATATTTAACGTTTTCTGAATTAATCCTATTAAAATAAAACGGACACCTAACTTCACATTAAACGTTTTCTGAATTAATCTCATTAAAATAAAACTGGCACCTAACTTCATATTTAACGTTTTTTTAATTAATTTCATTAAAAATAAAACTGACACATTTAACTTTTTCTGAATAATTTCCTTTAAAATAAAACTCCACATATAACGTTTTTTGAATTTATCCCATTAAAATAAAACTGACACATTTAACGTTTTCTGAATTAATTCCTTTAAAATAAATTCCACATTTAACGTTTTCTAAATTAATCCCATTAAAACAAAACTGACACATTTAACGTTTTCTGAATTTATTCCTTTAAAAATAAAACTCCATATTTAACGTTTTCTGAATAGAAATTCAAAAAAGGTTCAAAGGTTGCGTTGCGTTGAATTTTTAGTTTCAACTATTAGATTTGTTAGATTACAATTACCATTTTATTGAGTTTAATATAAATATTTGGGATATCTTATCTTTATTTGCAAAATTTATGAATATTATAAATTTAAATTCATTTTTTTGTTAAATTATTGAATATTAAATAATAATATACACTACATAAATTAAATTATTATTTAATATCAAAACGTGTCCTAACGTGTCGAAATCTAATATTTTTTAGAATTAATGTGTCGGAGTATCGCGTCGTCTCGTGTCACGTGTCTCGTGTCGGTATCGGTGCTACATAGCTTGTAAGCAATATTAATACATCAATCATTTATCATGCCTAATCCATCACTCCTAAGCCTGATTAAGTTATACATCATTTTGATGTATAAAGGGATCCTGCAGTATAAGCTTATACTATACGATGGTCACACCAAACAACTGAAAATGTTATATCGTATAGTATAAGCTTATACTATCAGACCTTATACATCACACCACACCAAACAAAAAACGCACATAATATATGAATCAATGACATCTTATACGCACATAATAGCTTGATTTTGGTCCATCATTAAATCGAATGTGAATTAATGACACCATAATATATGTTTTAGTTCTATATACATTTTTTAAGCACACAGTGTATATATCTCCTAATATCTAACATATAGGGAATAACATTTATATTTTTGCTATATAATTTCCTTTATGTTATATAAGTATAAAAGTGAGTAGATTTTATATAACAATAATAATAATAAGGATTATGTTTATCTCATTTTACATGAGATAAACAACTCTCTTACCCACACAAAAAGAAATTGGGTCCCATCACTCTTTTTTCTCTCTCCTCTTATATGTGGGTCCCACTTATACTATTCTTTGTACAACTTGAGGTAGAATTTTTCCTACAACATAAGAAAAATATATCCCTAATAATAATAAGATTATTATTCATTTTTACTTAAATGTGATTGTGTGACAGAAAAGAAAATTATACAATAAAAATAGTAATTTTTTTTTCATTAATAAATTATAAGCTAATGATAATATTGAATAAATAGAAATTTTAAACTAAACTAAAAAATTCCAAAATTATTTACCCTTAAATTATACACACAGAAAAAAAGTAAACAACTGAAATTAATCTGTATCAGCAACAAAACAAGCATTGTATTTCTCCAACTTCCTCCATGTTTTTCTAGCCATGGGAGCTTCAAACATTATTAGCTTTTTCTGCTAAAAATAGCTTCTGTTGTCACTAATCTAATACCCCTACCCATAACTCAGCCATTTCAATCCCACCTTCACATACAAAATGAACCTCCTTACCTTTTGTGGTTATTACATGGAACATTCCTAGGTCATAAATATCAAACTTTTTTCTTTGAGTCCATCGAAATTTTTTACTTGTTCTAACCACAGCCTCTTTACAAACCACTTTTCTCTTGCTTGATTTTCCCCCATTTTAAAATTCCAGCATCCTCCACCATTACCAGTACCTTGCTTTGAGGTGACCCTTTACCACACTTTGTATGCTTCTTCACGTTAGCCCCACACAACACTAATCTTCGAGCTTGCTCATCCATTATCACACGCTCAGCATCATTTCCTCTACCATTTTCTCTAGCAAGTGAAAATGTTGTCTCATTCTCAATATAACATTTGGCATCATGTGAGATCAAAAGCTTACACATATCACCATGGCATCCTTTTGCCGCTAACATCAATGGCATATATCCATGTCCATCTAAAGCATTAAACATCGAACCCTTCATTTAGTAGTTTATGAGCATTATCTATGTCACTATAGCGAACTGCAATGTGGAGAGGTTTCATCTCCATGGAACCATTGCGTCCCTTTTTAATTGCATATTCAAGTATCACCTTGTGAAACACTTCCCCATTTGGGTTCACTTCTATGAGATCGAGTGCTGTCAAACCATTATTGATTTTAAGCTTAGCTACATCAGCCCCAGCATAAAGAAGCAACTTGAAAGCCTCTACACTACCCTCTGCAACAGCTATCATTGCAGCTGAAAATCCATCGCCATTTTGCTCATCTATATCCAAGTTCATGTTTTTAATGAGTTTCTTCAAACGCTTTATCTTGTTTGCTTTGTTATTTGTTATTTGTAACTCAAGCAAACAAGATAAAGCGTTTGAAGAAACTCATTCAAAACAAGAACTTGGATATAGATGAGAAAAATGGCGATGGATTTTCAGCTGCAATGATAGCTGTTACAGAGGGTAGTGTAGAGGCTTTCAAGTTGCTTCTTTATGCTGGGGCTGATGTAGCTAAGTTTAAAAACAAGAATGGTTTGACAACACTCGATCTCATAGAAGTGAACCCAAATGGGGAAGTGTTTCACAAGGTGATAATTGAATATGCAATTAAAAAGAGACGCAGTGGTTCCATGGAGATGAAACCTCTCCACATTGCAGTTCGCTATGGTGACATAGATAATGCTCATAAACTACTAAATGAAGGGTTCGATGTTAATGCTTTGGATGGACATGGATATATGTAACACACCGTGTATACCCGGTATGTTAACATGTTATCGTATTAAGCCACGCTTAATTATCTAGCCTCCCAAGGCACTCTACCATGTGTTTACAAAGATTAAGGGGAAGAATTAAGAGAAAGTATGAGTCTTGCTTGAGTTTTCAAGAGGAACAAGGAAGGTGGCAAGGTGAAGGCACCACAGTTCAGAAACTTCATGTAGGATTCTGAGTATCGCCTAGGGTTATGTGCCTGAGGTTGTATTTATAGGAAAAATAGTATCTTTCATATTCAAACAAGATATTTTAAATTACAAAACTTTGTAACTCCATAAGAAAAACATAAAGACACTTAACACCACAATAAAATTGATACATAACTCCACATTTAATTAACTTAATTTCCTAATTTAACTCCACATTTAACGTTTGATAAATTAATCATATTAAAATAAAACCGACACATAACTCAATATTTAACGTTTTCTGAATTAATCCTATTAAAATAAAACGGACACCTAACTTCACATTAAACGTTTTCTGAATTAATCTCATTAAAATAAAACTGGCACCTAACTTCATATTTAACGTTTTTTTAATTAATTTCATTAAAAATAAAACTGACACATTTAACTTTTTCTGAATAATTTCCTTTAAAATAAAACTCCACATATAACGTTTTTTGAATTTATCCCATTAAAATAAAACTGACACATTTAACGTTTTCTGAATTAATTCCTTTAAAATAAATTCCACATTTAACGTTTTCTAAATTAATCCCATTAAAACAAAACTGACACATTTAACGTTTTCTGAATTTATTCCTTTAAAAATAAAACTCCATATTTAACGTTTTCTGAATAGAAATTCAAAAAAGGTTCAAAGGTTGCGTTGCGTTGAATTTTTAGTTTCAACTATTAGATTTGTTAGATTACAATTACCATTTTATTGAGTTTAATATAAATATTTGGGATATCTTATCTTTATTTGCAAAATTTATGAATATTATAAATTTAAATTCATTTTTTTGTTAAATTATTGAATATTAAATAATAATATACACTACATAAATTAAATTATTATTTAATATCAAAACGTGTCCTAACGTGTCGAAATCTAATATTTTTTAGAATTAATGTGTCGGAGTATCGCGTCGTCTCGTGTCACGTGTCTCGTGTCGGTATCGGTGCTACATAGCTTGTAAGCAATATTAATACATCAATCATTTATCATGCCTAATCCATCACTCCTAAGCCTGATTAAGTTATACATCATTTTGATGTATAAAGGGATCCTGCAGTATAAGCTTATACTATACGATGGTCACACCAAACAACTGAAAATGTTATATCGTATAGTATAAGCTTATACTATCAGACCTTATACATCACACCACACCAAACAAAAAACGCACATAATATATGAATCAATGACATCTTATACGCACATAATAGCTTGATTTTGGTCCATCATTAAATCGAATGTGAATTAATGACACCATAATATATGTTTTAGTTCTATATACATTTTTTAAGCACACAGTGTATATATCTCCTAATATCTAACATATAGGGAATAACATTTATATTTTTGCTATATAATTTCCTTTATGTTATATAAGTATAAAAGTGAGTAGATTTTATATAACAATAATAATAATAAGGATTATGTTTATCTCATTTTACATGAGATAAACAACTCTCTTACCCACACAAAAAGAAATTGGGTCCCATCACTCTTTTTTCTCTCTCCTCTTATATGTGGGTCCCACTTATACTATTCTTTGTACAACTTGAGGTAGAATTTTTCCTACAACATAAGAAAAATATATCCCTAATAATAATAAGATTATTATTCATTTTTACTTAAATGTGATTGTGTGACAGAAAAGAAAATTATACAATAAAAATAGTAATTTTTTTTTCATTAATAAATTATAAGCTAATGATAATATTGAATAAATAGAAATTTTAAACTAAACTAAAAAATTCCAAAATTATTTACCCTTAAATTATACACACAGAAAAAAAGTAAACAACTGAAATTAATCTGTATCAGCAACAAAACAAGCATTGTATTTCTCCAACTTCCTCCATGTTTTTCTAGCCATGGGAGCTTCAAACATTATTAGCTTTTTCTGCTAAAAATAGCTTCTGTTGTCACTAATCTAATACCCCTACCCATAACTCAGCCATTTCAATCCCACCTTCACATACAAAATGAACCTCCTTACCTTTTGTGGTTATTACATGGAACATTCCTAGGTCATAAATATCAAACTTTTTTCTTTGAGTCCATCGAAATTTTTTACTTGTTCTAACCACAGCCTCTTTACAAACCACTTTTCTCTTGCTTGATTTTCCCCCATTTTAAAATTCCAGCATCCTCCACCATTACCAGTACCTTGCTTTGAGGTGACCCTTTACCACACTTTGTATGCTTCTTCACGTTAGCCCCACACAACACTAATCTTCGAGCTTGCTCATCCATTATCACACGCTCAGCATCATTTCCTCTACCATTTTCTCTAGCAAGTGAAAATGTTGTCTCATTCTCAATATAACATTTGGCATCATGTAGATCAAAAGCTTACACATATCACCATGGCATCCTTTTGCCGCTAACATCAATGGCATATATCCATGTCCATCTAAAGCATTAAACATCGAACCCTTCATTTAGTAGTTTATGAGCATTATCTATGTCACTATAGCGAACTGCAATGTGGAGAGGTTTCATCTCCATGGAACCATTGCGTCCCTTTTTAATTGCATATTCAAGTATCACCTTGTGAAACACTTCCCCATTTGGGTTCACTTCTATGAGATCGAGTGCTGTCAAACCATTATTGATTTTAAGCTTAGCTACATCAGCCCCAGCATAAAGAAGCAACTTGAAAGCCTCTACACTACCCTCTGCAACAGCTATCATTGCAGCTGAAAATCCATCGCCATTTTGCTCATCTATATCCAAGTTCATGTTTTTAATGAGTTTCTTCAAACGCTTTATCTTGTTTGCTTGAGTTACAAATAACAAAGCAGAAAATCTAGAGGCATTGCTTGATTTAACAACCTTTCCTGCTCTATTAACATCCAAAATTACTTCATGGAATACTTTAGTCCACTGAAGAGAGTTTGCAATTGAAGTTGCACATTGATCTGAGCAGGAAAGGTTGTTAAATCAAGCAATGCCTCTAGATTTTCTGCTTTGTTATTTGTAACTCAAGCAAACAAGATAAAGTGTTTGAAGAAACTCATTCAAAACAAGAACTTGGATATAGATGAGAAAAATGGCGATGGATTTTCAGCTGCAATGATAGCTGTTACAGAGGGTAGTGTAGAGGCTTTCAAGTTGCTTCTTTATGCTGGGGCTGATGTAGCTAAGTTTAAAAACAAGAATGGTTTGACAACACTTGTTAATGCTTTGGATGGACATTGTAACAGCCCGTTACGTACCGGTATTGTTAACATTGATTATGATATTAAGCGCAGTTACAATCACAGTAGTTGGGTTAATTAAATTACGGGTAAACTTTTTTCTTTATTCGTGTTCCTTTTTATAACCATTACCTTTTCCGTAATCAATTAAAACAACACCATAATTGTAAATGCAAAACGCGGAAGCAAACAGTCTACTAACATCACTAATCATTCTTTTTATTCAACTCATTTAAACTCATCAACTTATTTTCATTTCTTACCATATTCTAGCCCTTTACCTAAGCTACGCGTGGTTTCAAACCACGAATCATTTGGAGTTCTACCCAACAAGTTATGCCCCTTTCCTTAAGTCAAGAAAACCTGAATTTTCAAAAATTGCACTGTGGTAATCGATTACCAGTGGGTGGTAATCGATTACCACCTGTCAAAAATGAGGCAGTAGCCAAATTTTGACCTCCTCTGTTCTGGTAATCGATTACCAAGCTTGGGTAATCGATTACCTCACATGGTAATCGATTACCAAGCCTCAGTAATCGATTACCAGTGAAGACAGTAGCTGATTTTTCGTCCCCTGTTGCATGGTAATCGATTACCATGCTTGGGTAATCGATTACTATGCAGCAAAATGACAGATTACAGCATTTTAAGCCCCAAAAAGGGTTGTGTAATCCATCCCTAACCCCTTGATACTCCACACAACACTTAAACATACTCTAATCTAGGCACTAGGCCCCTCAAACATGCATTTCCATTCTTTAAAGCATCATTTACATAGTCTTTAATATAATGGCCAATTTACATCAAATATGGTCCATTTTACAACATCTTTGCCAAGGCTTCAATTACAATGAATGTGGCCATGGACAAGTCCCATGCTCACTCAAATATACAACATATACTAAAGTCCTACATATACATCATATTGAAGAATCTAACATGTATTCATGAACTTACAAGCATGGCATTTTCAACATGCATAGATTCATGACCTAAGTCTAAAGCATACATCATATGCAAGATGGGTCCCTATCCAATGCTCATCACATGGTGCCTCCAACATGCACCTCATGCTCCACTCTTCCAGGCTCAACCTGACCTGAAATGATGCCCCACAACACGGGGTGAGATATATAAATATATCTCAGTAAACCAAGGGCCCTGGAGGTTTCTCCACCCCATGGCTCACTCAATGTGCAAATACAACATCATATAATATGCAAGCAATGCAATATCACCCATCAACTGGAGACAACCCAAGAACATCCACTCATGGATTCATGTTCAAGGACTCCATCATATAACTCCCGAGACAGTCCTGGTGCCTCTCCCATGGTTGAGAAGACTCCATGGCAATACCCAACCGGAACTCCTCATGAGCCCTATCCGGCGGACGTCCCACGTTTGGATCATCCTGGCGCCGCTCCCAGAGTCGACTCCACGGCAAAACCCGACTGGCATTCTCACAAGGATGAACCCAGCGGATGTCCAAACTCCACTCGTCAACTGGCCAGTGACCAAACAATTTTCACACAATTCAAGCAATATGGCATACAAGCACATAACCACACAATGCCATAAGCACATAATCCAACCACAACCATCCACTAGGTGTGGTGGAGCACACAAGGGCTAAACCCCAGTTCCAAAGGTTACCTCAATACCGAGCCCATGCTCCAAACGTAAGCTCCAAGCTTACCCGCTTCCAAAGCGTCCAAAAGAGGCAACCTAGATAATCCACAAAATGATTATCAAATCATTTACAATTCAATCATTTATCTCAAATACTCATTCATTTAACTTTAATCTCTTTTATAACTCAAATTACCACATACCTCATGAATCACACATTCTTTCTTCTCATTCCACTATACCACACTATACCATTATCCAATTAAACATCATTTTATATCATGTTCCATCAAATTCACAACCTTTGCATCATTTTTCCTCCAAACCACTCTATGGTTCGAATTCCTCAAGGTTGACTCTACAAGGTTTTCAATTCCATTTTAACACACACACTAATCATATCATCATATTATCAACATATACCAATGGTCCACCATTCAATTATTCAATTACACCACATGCCAATTTCACAAAATTATGAAACTCAACCCAAAATTTCCTAAGTTAAAAACTTAACTTTTTCACCAAAATTTATCATAGCATTTCTAGCTTTCATGCATCATTCTAAGGCATTTTCATCTAATAGCATTTTTCCATTTGAGCTCTCTATCATCACACATCTAAAATCAAAGGTTTAAAGCATAAATTTCTAGATCTATGAATCCAACCATAAAAGTACCACAATATACTCACAATGTGTTGTATGATCACCACCAAGGCTTCACTAAACCATTTGAAGATCAAAACTCCAAGAAATCTCCAAAAACTCAAGTGGGTCGAATCTGAGTTTGTCCATTTTCGCCCCAAGGAGGTGGTTTCATGGCTTCTAAGTGTTACCAATGGATCTAGAAGGTTGTTTACAATAGATTTCAACACCAAAATCAAAGGATTTGGTGAAGAAATGAAGAATTGGTGAAGAGGAAGAGAAATGGCCATGTTCTTGCAAATGAAAAGGAAACCCACGGGAAGAGAAGGAAAAAGAGGAGAGAGGGCGTGGGGAAAGGAGGGGGAAGCTAGGTGACTTCGGTCACACGGGTCCCACACGCGATCTAACTTTCATCCCGATAAAAATTCTGATCATATATTCTTAATCTACATATTTTTCCAATCCATGTCATATTTTTCTTTCCTCGAAATATTGATAAAATTTTCACACTTATCGGTACACTCATACCGCAGTATCTTTCACTTAAAAAAATCACTATTCATCACTTTTTCACAATTTTGCCTATTCACTCAATTTTCCGTCCTGATTCCATTTCCAGCATTATTTTTGTCATATTAAATCTCTAACTCCATTTTTCATGCCTCGGTTTACGTTCTTGGCAAATTACCATTTTGCCCTTTTAGCCCATTTTGGCCCTAATTCTCGGATTTTCACTAATCCTTCCCTTTTAAACCCACATTTTATCACATAAATTCACATTTAATTTTTCCGAGGTGTTATATTCACCCCACCTTTTAGGAATTTTGTCCGCAAAATCAACTATGCACATATGCTAACTCAGGATACAGCCAGAGAATCTCAGTCCCCCGTACCCAAGAAGCCTCATCCAGTGCGCGGACACCAAAATAATTATTTACATTTTTATCTTTTGGCTTTTCAGCCACATTTCACAATAGTCTTGCCTTTCAAAGGCCCAATGGGAGACCTCAAGTCCTTCCCAATCTCAATCTCAACCGGTGACACCACATGTGAACAACCGGAGCGCACCACACAGTTGTGCTCTATCAATGCTTTACCAAGCCAATTTCTGTCGGTTTCTTTTCAATTTCTTTTCACTTTCTTTTTACAAGTCCGGCTACCTATCACACATAGCCCATATTTTCTCTTGGCAGGTTTTCCTACCAATTTAACATATCAACCTATATACCCATAGGGTTATGCTACATCCTATTCGATCTGTGCCACACAGGCAACTATTACTTATTGGCACAATACAGCCACAATTTTCCTTCTCTGAATTTTATTCTTATGGAGTATCAACTCTTGTCATCAATCTTTTTCACATTTCTTATTCCACATTAAACACTATTATGGGGGTCTCACAGCCTCTCAGTGCAACTCACTGAGTAATCATCCAATTCACGTTCACTTTGCTTTTATTTCTGAGGGAACAATCCCCATTTTGGCACCTAGCCACAACTCGTACATCCACATTTTGCTTTTCTCATGTTCTTAACCTATAACGTACCATTTCCCTCAACACTTATCTTTAACAAGCACAATCTCTGTGCTAAACTTTTGAATCCAACTTTACAGGTTTACCAACTCTCGCCAAAACACAACGGCGAATCACTTCCTCAAGAATTTTTACTGGTACATAATGGACCACACATTACAATTCTTACCTTACATCGGTCCTTTCAAAGCTTTCGACCCTGAATTTACTCATTAATTTTCATACACTAGATCATACTTACAATTTCAACTAATCATCTCAAAACTTAACACATGATTCATCACTGATTCCTCACATTAAAGGCAACATGCCCAAGATTTCCATTAACAATTTTCTTTAATTACCGTTCCATACTCATTTATCAATTTCCACATGTATTTCATTCTACACACCTCACCTTTTTTATCATTTCATTCAATACACCTCACTTTCATTATCATTTCATTCCACTAGTATGCCTCATTCCGAGGTTACGTATCATCTCTTTCTCATATCTGTCCCATCACATAGGGACCTTAAAGGCCTATTTATCATGCCACTAGGAACTAAATCAATCCTTGTCATTACTTTCATCATTTCATATTGGCGATTACACAAATCTCTCGGACTATTCAAAACACCACTAGCACTCTCAATCATATATCTTGGAACCTAGCCAAGAACAACATTAACAGTGTGTATTTTCAACACACCTCTCACTATAATTTCCGTCTATACAATTCCATCAGTGACTCTACCACCAGGGTAAAGATATCAACATTTCATTTCACCAAATACATTTCTCTTTAACAACTAGTATCCCACTTTCTTACTTGACTATATCATCATTGATCACTTCTTAAAATCATTGGCCACTTTGGCCACCAACTGAAAATCATTGGCCACTTTGGCCACCAACTTAGCTTAACATCTAGCCATCACAAATCTTCCCAAAAGACTTTGACTCAATCCATCATCACTAATCAATTTTCCATCCCCTTCACATAGGGTGACAATCCAATAATTCATTTCATAATTTCTGTAAAACCACAATTCCACACTTGGTATACACTCATGCACATCTCCGAGTGCTCAATTTCATAACTCAAACTGCCATCTCATGGCATCTCACACATTTCATCATATTTGGCATATTACAGTTCACTTACAGTTATCCAAAATTCACCTCTTGCGTTCCTCACAAGATACAATCCTCTAATGCAATGGGTAAGAACATCCTTAGGTTTAACCCCTCGAGCTCTTGCTGTCCTAAGGGCCCCAGGTGCAATGCCCCACCAATCAGAGAATCTGTCCTTATAATTCACGCAAGAAGAGGTTACATGCCCATGGCTGTACTAACAGTCCCACTAACTCAAGATTCTACCTCGCACCACTTTACTTATATAAAATAATAATAATCTCCGGGAACATAATCCACACGGAGATAGCCACACAGATAAACACATTCACATCAAATCCGTATATAACGGCAAACAGAGTTCTATATAGATACATAGTGGTATACTAGTTCTATTTTATTCTTGCACCATTCACTATAACTTTCCAATATGGTTCTTTTCTCAACAACATACTCATTTCACTTGACTAGTCATTAGTCTTAGTCCGTAGCATAATCATCTTCACATGATTCCAACATCTTTATCATATTTTGACACAAAATTTTCAATTCATAACAGTACCCATGTTCGGTACAGTCTTAATCCATTGTCCGTCAGGACTCATAGTAACCGTGTTCAACTGTGGAAGATCCACTTCATTAAAATAACTTCACTTTTCTCTCAATATTTCACTATGACACCAAGGGTGTCCTCATTTAACCGTCCATGCATTCAGTGCATCAGGACCACCAGATAAATTTCAATTTCGAGCAGCGCTCGCCTGGGACTTCCAAGAGCAACACCTCTTAGGATTAAATCCACAAGGGAAAACCAGGACAATTTCTTATTGTCACATTATTACCAACATGTGTGTCATGGTTTAACTTGCACACCGGGACTCCATCATGAATCCCATACCACATTGAGCATCCAATGACACTCCAAAGAGGCAACCTCTTCTAACATTTCCCCTCATAGGGAAGTTCACTTACATTATTACTTTTTACCGAAAATAAGTTTTCTTTTTTCCACGGAGTTTACTACTCAAAACAATACAAATATACATTCAGGCACCCCGGCCTTCACAAAACATATAGATATACACATTTGTATATATTGGCGTTTAGCCATCACAGGATTACTATCCACTTATACTTAGACCACATCATCAACATCTCAATGCTCCCTCACATTATGTAAGCATATTAGCATGATTAATACTCCACACTCATTTATATTTTTATCACCTCACATTTGTCAAGTCCAACCATCCTTAACTTATGGATTCTCATACTTTCAATCAAATTCACCAAATGCCACACCTGGCAATTTTCCTCAACTTCTTATATTTTACGTTTTATTCATATAATATCCTCACTTACATTCAGCCACATTAAATCATCATGGACTAACGTCCCAATTTTCAACATTGAATTATACATCTCATCATTTCCATAGTTCTCTTAAGTTATTCACAATCCTCAATCCAAAATTTGAAATTTCAATTTACTTCTTCATCCAAGCATCTTAAGTCATCCAAGTGTATGCCCTCATCAAGGGTCTTATAACCTTATACTTTACCCAAGGTATTCAATATTACATATAACACTCGTATTCAAATTCTCACGAATTCATTGGGGTTCCAATTTCCCTACCATATCAAGGTTATAGCACTAATTCCACATATACTCAATTTAATCATTTCCATATACCAACACATCTTCCTTTATTTCTATTCATTACAATACATGTTTACATTTCACATTTTCTTCAGTTACCACCAATTTCACTAAGTTACAACAATCCAATAGCACCATACATTTTTATTGCATCAATCATCATTATACAATCATACTACCACATTATGCAACAATTCAC
Organism: Gastrolobium villosum; assembly: GCA_032173675.1. Classification (NCBI taxonomy): domain Eukaryota; kingdom Viridiplantae; phylum Streptophyta; class Magnoliopsida; order Fabales; family Fabaceae; genus Gastrolobium; species Gastrolobium villosum. Next base: position 25,001 of record JAVKPL010009747.1, read on the forward strand.
AACACCATTAACTCACTAAGTCCTCGATTACAGTATCACAATTTATCCTCACTAAGTCCTCAATTATACCAAATTCACTTACTAACATATCCATCCATGGGGTAGTCAACACTGCACCCACCACCTTAACCTAAAGACTAGCGTTGGTGCTCCAGGGTTGTCACGAAGGCATCTTATACTGACCACACATTGAACACAAGGAATGGGTTGATCAGGCCCAAACTAAGGAATCACATGTGCAGCAGTCAACAAGAGTCTACGTACAACTATACAGCACTCACCTCAATTACACACTAATCAGAGTTCCCTAAAGAAACTGCTCTGATACCATAAAATGTAACAGCCCGTTACGTACCGGTATTGTTAACATTGATTATGATATTAAGCGCAAAGATATTAAAATTTACCATGCTATCACCAAATTCCATTGAAAGAGTACCAGCATGCACATCTATCTTGGTCCTAGCAGTTTTCATGAAAGGTCTTCCAAGTATAATTGTACTACTAGGAATCTCACCCTCCATCCCTAAGACATAGAAATCAGCAGGAAAAACTATATTGTTCACCCTAACTAATATATCTTCAACCACACCAGAAGGATGAACACTACTCCCGTTGGCTAGCTGAACAACAATACCAGTAGCACGCAAGAGAGCAAGACCAAGAGACTTATACACAGATTCAGGCATTACATTAATGGATGCTCCTAAGTCTAACATACAATCATGAAAAACATAATTTCCAATAATGCAAGGGATAGTAAATGTCCCTGGATCTTGGCACTTCTTGGGCATGGGCTGGATGAGTGCTGACACATTCTGGCTGACGCTGACTCGTTCGTCTCCTTTCAGCCTCCTCTTGTTGGTGCACAACTCCTTCATAAACTTAGCATATCTTGGAATTTGCTGAATCGCATCCAAGAGTGTGATATTGACCTCTACTTTTCTGAAGGTGTCAAGAATCTCTTTATCTTGAGCTTTTGCTGCTTGCTTTTTAGACTAAGTGGTTCTTTGAGGAAAAGGTAATGGGATGTGGACATCAGAAGTATTAGTATTCTGCTTCCTTGAACCAGTGTCACCTCCTTGAGATGACTCAACAGCAGATTGGTTTGATTCCTCCAGTTGCTTGCCAGACCGCAAAGAGATGGCACTAACATTACCAGTTCCCTTTGGATTTAGAACTGTCTGCGATGGATGGGAGCTGCCACTTGCTTGTTGATTCTGACTCATTGATGTTGCAAGTTGGCCAATCTGTGTTTGCAGATTCTGGATGGAAGACTCAGTCCTCTGCTGGAACTGCAGATTGTTAGTTGCCATCTGCTTCACTAAATCCTCCAAAGAAGGAACATTGCTACTGGCTTACTGCTGCATTGGCGGCTGCTGCATTGGCTATGGAGGTGAAAATTGTTGAAACTTTTGCCTCTGCTATGAAGGTGCAAACTGCTGCCTCTACTGGAATGGTGCACTTTGCTTGTTCTGATTCCAATTGAGATTTGGATGATTTTTCCAGCCAGGATTATATGTATTTGAGAATGGATAGTTTTGCTGCTGCTGCTGCATCTGCTGGTATTGTGGCTTTGCAGGAAAAACTGCAGCAACAAACTGATCAACATGGAAACCACTGTCTTGTAGAGAAAGACAAGCATCCATGGGGTGAGAAGGATCATAGCAGATGCCACACAGGTTGCTTGGCTGTTCAGCAGAAGGTTGCCATGTCTGTGTCACTGCCAACTGCCTCACCATTGATGTTAACTCATCAAGCCTGTTCTCTATTCTCTGGTTATCTGCGCTTGATGATCCTGCTGCTGCCACTATTGGATTTTGTATTGGAAAAGATTGCACTTGGAAAACTACACTGCTATTTGCTCTAGTGCCAAATTATTGAGCATTAGCTGCTATCTCAACAATCAACTCTTTTGCCTCATCAGGTGTTTTATTGCTCCGGACTCCTCCACTAGCTGCATCTAAAAGATTCCTATCCATAGGTAGCAACCCTTCATAGAAGTAAACAATCAGGAGATTGTCTGGAATCTGATGATGTGGACAGCTTGCACAAAGCCTTTTGAACCGCTCCCAATACTCATGCATGTTCTCCCCATTAGACTCTTTATGCCACTGATATCTTTTCTGATTGTGGTGGCCCTGGATGAAGGGAAGAATTTCTCCAGAACTAAACTGAACATGTCATTCCAGCTGACAATGGAGGAAGGTGGCAAGTAGTACAACCAGTCCTTAGCTCCACTATCCAAAGAGAAAGGGAAGGCACGCAGCTTGATTTGCTCCTCATCCACCCCTGGTGGTTTCATAGTGCTGCAGACTATATGAAATTCCTTCAGATGTTTATGAGGATCCTCACCTGCAAGACCATGAAACTTGGGAAGCAAGTGTATTAGTCCAGACTTAAGCTCCAAAGGTACAACAGGATTAGCATAACGAATACACAGGGGCTGCTCATTATCAACATTAGGAGCAGCCAATTGCTTAAGTGTTCTGTCACCCATGATTTCAGAATCAAATAAATTACCAAAACAATAAACACTATGAAAAGGACTCGAACAAACAGACTCTAAGGTATGCTCAGGAGCAGCCCTACTGTAAGTCAACCTACGAACTCTACTAGCAGCATGCAATGATCTCTCTATCTCAGGGTCATATGCATATAAATCATCAACACTAGTGGCACTCCTAGTCATGCATCATAGGCAGAAACATATAGCAGTAAAATCACAGAACATACGATAGGACACAGAAATTTGCCGAAAATAACAAATATAAGCAAATATAAATCTATGAAAAATACCAAATGACCTCAGAATGCTATAGGACCAACTCTCCTAAGCTCTAAATGACCTTACGGACTCAGAAATCAAATAAAACTTTTTCAAAAATAAAATAAAATAGTAAATTGAAGAATTTGGTGAAACCACGGCCTGATTTGTGGGGCTAAGCCCCACAACTTTTGATAGGGGTGATCATTTTCTTCAGGTCACCAATCTTCAGATCGATCAAAGTAAGTCGAACAAATTCAGAAATACCTGACACGTCCTGAAACGATAAAGAAATAGCAAAGAAGGTTAGTAAACGGCTGAATTTGGCAAAAATAAGTGTCACCTCATGCCCTTTTAGGGCATGACTTATGCTCAGAAGGTCAAATTCCTTTGGGAATAGAACTCCCGAAGCCAATCTCTCAAACAGAAGTTTTTCCAATTTCCCCAAATTGCCCAAAAACATAAACCGTAATACAAATTTTTTTATTAACTTTTTTTTAAAACAAAAATAGAAAAAAATAAAATAAAAAAGAATTAATGAGAAAATTAATTTTTTTTTTAAACTTTGTAACAGAAACGAAAAAAAAACTGAAACAAAAGAGAGAATTCAAATGAAAACTGAAACAAAAATGAAAATTAAAAGGCAAATAAAATTTTTTTTTAACTGAAAAAGAAACGAGAAGTATCACAAAAAACGATTTAGACCGATGCAATTTCCCCGGCAACGGCGCCAAATTTGACACGAGCTGTTGAACTCGCGCAAATTAAAAAAAAAATTAATTAGGTTTCATAAATTTGCAGTAAAGTGGAAACCCTAAGTCGTCTCGCAAGGAAATTGTTTGGGTGAAAATCGCTTATGATCGCAGAAAATTAAAAGGGGGGGATTTTGATTCTTGTTGAATAATTTAAAAGGCAGTATATAAAATTGGAATTAAAATTTCGTAATTAAACATTAACTAACCAAAGGTTAGGGTTCCATGGATGTCCTTCCTTGGATAAAAATTCTCAAATTCACGATTGATCTCAATTGAATCAGAATCCTTATTTTCAATTGAGAACATTCGGATCATCAAATCTGATGATTATTCCTTTTCCGTAATTGCGATCGCGAACCTCAGATCGAATATACACAATCGCACGATATCGATCTGAGTTAGGAAAAGAAACTGATAAACTCCTGGTTCATCAGGTTTTTCAGCACAAATTAGGATTAATTTGTATGAATAATTGGTTGAATAAGGAGGTTAATGTCTTAAAATTTCCTGAATTACAAGTTCTGAGAGCTTTGTGAAAATCTACATTGTCTTGTAGGGAAAGGAAGCCCAAAAAGCATCAAAAGAAGGAAGAAGATTCTGGAGGAGAAAATTGCCCAAGTGTTGAGCGCTAAAACGGCCACACTGACCGTTTTAGCGCGCTGCTGCAAATCAGAATTGGAAGCCTCTGGAGCTTAGCGCTAAAACGCTTACACTGAGCGTTTTAGCGCTCTAATGTGCAATTCTTCTCTGTTCTGAAACGCTAAAACGTTCGAATCAAGCGTTTTAGCGTTGAAGTCAGTTGAAAGCAGCTGGGAGGTTATCAGCCATGGACGCTAAAATGCTCATTCATACCGTTTTAGCGCCCAAGTCAGTTGAAAGCAGTTGGTTACGCATCAAGACGGACGCTAAAACGCCCAGTTATGACCGTTTTAGCGTCCACATTATTTTTCAGCAGATTTGTAACACTATAAAAGGAAAAAGGCCTGAGAAAAAAAGGATATATACTAGATACTTTTCTCTCTCTCAATTGTCTACTCTCCTATCATATATCAGATCTTAGGATCTGAATTCTTTCTTTTTAAACAATAATTCTTAGGAGTAGTGTAGCATTGCAATTGAAGATTGAAGATTCACTACCATGACAATGGAGTTTGTTCTTTCTTCTTCTCTTGTATTTACTTTCATTATATCTGAGTAGATTCCTTTGTAGTCTGATTCAATGGAACTCAAGTGTGTATTTATGAATAATTAATGTGAAGTTATGTTTTCCTATTATGTGACTTGTATGAAGTTGTCTTGATCAATCATTCTTGTTTAAGAAATGATGTAGAACAGACATGTTTGCATTGTTTTAAAGTTGACAACTTCATCATTAGTATTATAGTAGTCAAGACATTGATGCTATAATATTAATGTAATCTTAAGACCTTAGTAATTAATGCAAGTATTATGAAAGGAATCACGAAGACATTGGGGTTTCTGATTAATGTACCCATCAAGGTAGTAAGGCATTACATCTTGATGATAAGTAAAAGGTTGATTAACATCACATGATAGAGAAGTCATGATGGAAATTGATTCATTCATAAATTCATACTTGAGGGAGATTGATATCTGACTACTGTTTTAAATTATATTCATATCTTTGTGTTTTAAACTTATCTTGTTTTATGCAATTACATTTCTAGTGACAAGAAACTCATGCAAATCAAATCTTTTTGGTTGACTCAAATCAATAGCAAGTGGATAATCAGTGCTTGACACAATTCCTCGTGGGAGCAATATTTACTTATCATTTTTATTACTTGTATGACTAGTGCACTTGCTAATTGGACAACAAGTTTTTGGCGCCGTTGCCGGGGAATTGATGTTCAACATTGATGTACACCATCAGTTGTTGAGATTGAGTCTTTTAATTTTCAGCATTTTTAATTTTTGTTGTATGAATTTTGGTGCTCTTGTAATTCTGGTGTATGCAAGGTACTTTTGATCAAAACTCTTTGTTGTTTGATCCATAATTAGAAAGGACACTTAGAAGGAGAAGAAGGGCAGCCAGAAGAAGGCAGCAATTGTTAGACAGTGGTGAAACAAGTGCTACAGTACAGGCAGAAAATATGGCAGAAAATCATGTGCAACAACCACAAAGGACATTGGGGGATTACATGACTCCTGCTGTCATTCCACCTATTGGAAGTGTGGTTACACCTACTGTGGAGCCAAATAATTTTGAACTGAAGCCTGCATTGGTGCAGTTGGTGCAAAAGGAGCAGTTTGCTGGAACAAGTGCAGAAGATCCATATCTGCACATTGAAAATTTCTTATTGTTGAGTGATACTGTAAAGATTAATGGTGTGACAAGAGATGCTATTCTGTTGAGGTTATTCACTCATTCACTGAAGGATGATGCCAGAAGGTGGTTGCAGTCATTGCCACAAGGAAGCATTACTACTTGGGACGATTTGCAAACCAAGTTTCTGGCCAGATTTTTCTCAGCATCTAAGAGAGCAAAGTTGAAGGATGAGATTACAGGCTTTAAGCAAAAAGAGTCAGAATCTATTTATGAGGCATGGGAAAGGTTCAAGACACTGTTGAGGAAATGTCCCCAACATGGGATAGAAGTGTGGAATCAAGCAGCAATCTTCCTGCAGGGAATGACTACCAACACTAGAACATTGGTGAATGCCACTACTAGTACGTAATGGGCTGTTACAAGTGCTGGAGAGGATACCAAGTTGGACAAAAGAGGTCCCCAGTGAAAAGGAGAAAACCCTCATATTTGTTTAGTTTTATTTCGCTTTCAGTACTTTACATTTGTTTTCTTTTCCGTTCCCTAGTGTAAATTTAATTTATTTTTGAAATGGAAATTTTTTCTTTGTTCAAACTGTTTGGTTCATAGATTTCAGTTATGGTATTGTGGCTGTAAAATTTGAATAATCAATGGCATGAAACACAAAGTCAATGATTAATCATTCTTATTCTTACTATGAATGCTTGAAATAGGAAAAGTGAAGTGAATTTAAACTTTAGATTTCTGAAGGATGCTGATCTGTATGAACTAAAGCTGGTAAGACAGTATTTTTGAGTTGTTTGAGGACAACCAACAATTTAGTTTTGGGGTGTTTGATGGGAAGATAATTTGTTCCCATCTAAGCCCATTTTGATGACAAAATACGATCTTTTCCCTCATCTGATGACCAACTTTAGAATTAAAAACACTTGTTGATAATGCTGCTGATGAGCGAAGGTAATAAAATACATTAGTTATGATATTAATTATTATTTATATGATAGAGAGTATTTTGAAACGCGTGACCAAGATTGTATGTATAAATGCATGCTGGCGCCTGGCAGTCCCGCTAATCTCTTTATTAGGATTCTAACATACCCTGATCTCGCTATCCTATTATTAGATTGAAAAATAATTTTCATGTACTTGTAATTTAGTAATCTTTTCTTTTTCAAATAAAGCAATGAAAATGTCATTATTTGATCATTATTATTAGTTATTAGTATAATAGTATATCACCCATTAAATAATCTTAATTATTTGTCACCAATTTTATTAAAAAAATATATTAATTTCAAAAAAATGTAATCGATTTTTTTTGTTGTAAACAAACGATTTTGTATCTTTATCTTTTTTTTTGGTACAGAATTTTGTATCTTTATCAAATATGAAAAATATTTACTTTATATTTAACACTTTTTAAGATATATGAAAAAAATAAACTCATATCTAATGTATACAATTATAGAGATTAATATTTCTCATATCACAGGAGATAATTTCCAAACATGTAAATGTTTGTGACCCTTATTTTTTTTTCCCTTTTTTCTCTTTTTTATTTATTTATAAATTCTCTCTTTTCTCTTTACATGACCTTACATGGGTCACACACACTTACATATATATATATATATATAAGAGAAAAAATTATCTCATATATTAATCCTATAATTAATTGGGACATGATATATTTACCGTTAATTAAGTTTACCAAATTTTATTATCAAACCTTAACCGTTGATTTTCGTTAATCTATTATTCATAATTACTAAAAATTTATAATTAATTAATAAATATTATCCAATAAATTATAACCGTCTCACGAAAATTAACAATTAAAAATTAATAACAAAAAATAATAACTTTGGTAAATAAATTTCTATCCTATTTATATTCTCTGCATTAATGTTTACTGGTTTCCAAAAAGACAAAAAGCAAGAAATAGGAAGAAAAAGAAAAAAAATAAAAAAGGTTTTATGGACCTGACAAAGGCCTATATTCTAGAAGTTCCGATAAAGGACACACAAACAGGAAGAGAATATTCTATTAATGATGATCCTATCCAGACAGATAAGCAACCCACATTCTAGAAGGCAGAAATATGGAGCACAAACAGAAAGGGAATTTTCTATTAATGATCATCCTATCCGGACAGCTAAGCAGCCCACATTGTTGAATTGTTGAGCATTTAGCAATTTGACTTAGGTCACTATGGTGGTGATCAGACTAGATTAAATTGAATTTTGAGTTCTCTCATGTTGAATTTCTTGTATGTGCTAGCATTGATTGTATGTTTATGATAATTGGTATGAAATATGTTGTCTTTGTTTTTATCCTTAATCTCTTTACGAGTCAAAGTTTATATAAATTTGTAATTTGAAAATAAAAAAAGGATTTTGCATAAATTTCGTGATATTCAACTCACCCTTGGAAGCAGCCACATTTTTAACGATATATTGATTAATCAATGAGAAAAATATCAGAATCATAACACAACAATCTCAACTTTTCGCAAATGACTCTAGCATTTAAACAATTGTGTGAATTATGCATCATATTACTTATCCGACTTTAATGAAATCAAATAGTTGAATTTTTTTGGTAAGGATTAAAGGAAAATAAAAAACAATCATCAAATTGTCATTATTACAATAAATTTACCATTTTTAATTTACAAAAACTTCGATAAGGTAATCATATATATTATTTATGATATTAATTATTATTTATATGAAAGAGAGTATTCTAAAATGCGTGACCAAGATTTTATGTATAAATGCATGCTGGCGCCTGGCAGTCCCGCTAATCTCTTTATTAGGATTCTAACATACCCTGATCTTGCTATCCTACTATTAGATTGAAAAATAATTTTCATGTACTTGTAATTTAGTAATTTTTCTTTTTGAAATAAAGCAATGAAAAAGTCATTATTTCATCATTATTATTTGTTATTAGTACATTAGTATATCATCCATTAAATAATTCTAATTATTTATGACCAATTTTATTAATAAATATATTATTTTCTAAAAATTGTAATCGATTTTTTTTTTTTGTAAACAAACTAATTTTTATTATCAAATATGAAATACATTTACTCTTTATTTAACATTTTTTAAGAGATATGAAAAAAACTCTTATCTTAATATATACAATTATAGAGATTAATATTTCTCATGTTACATGAGATAATTTCCAAACATATAAAAGTTTGTGACCCATTTTTTTTCTCTCTCTTTTCTCGTTAAATGACCTTAAATGGGTCTCACGTACTTATATTTATGTATATATAAGAGATAAAATTATCTAATACATTAATCGTATAATTAATTGGGAGGGTCCCACACATTTATATATATTTATATATATATATATATATTTGTGTGTGTGTAAGAAATAAAATTATCTTATACATTAATCCTATAATTAATTGGAAGGGATCTTCTATTAATGATGATCCTATCCAAACTGTAACAGCCCGTTACATACCGGTATTGTTAACATTAATTATGATATTAAGCGCAGTTACAATCACAGCAGTTCATTTATAAAAATGAGAATAAACTTTTTCCGATTATTACGCGAACAGTAAAAGTATAAAAAGCGTAATAATAAAAAGCTGTTACCGTAACTGAAACACTAGCGGAAGACTTTCTTAACTATTTATACACTTTATTTTATTACCTACAAGATACTAAGGGGTTCCCATAAACCCACTTAGCCAATTCCTCACTTTTACGTTTTTACCACTTAACCGGACTTGCTAATTTGTTTTTCCACGAACACAAAATAAAACTACAAACTTAGACTCCAGGTTATCTTTTTTCCTTATTCAATTACCTTTCTAACAAGCTATCACACACTCGATTCCGAGCTCGTGAGCTCCGGTTATCGCCGTTTGAAGATGGACAAACAACATTGCCTACCAACTCCGAAACAGCCTAAAACCTACAATCTTCATGGAATAAACTGTACCTAACCGCCCAACCAATGGCTCTCAACTTTTTACATCATAAATTAGACACCTCAAACTTCGATTTGATATATCGTATGCTTAATTTGACCAAGTAACGAAGCGGGAATTAATTTCTCAAAACTACCTCAAATCTGCCACCGAAAACAGGACAGAACAGGGCAGTGTGTGACAACAGCCCCCATGGGCTGTGCACACCACCAATAAAGTGGACATCTTAAGCTTCAAAATGGCATATGGCACGTCCCAATCGGACCACTATGGAGAGAGATACGCTCCTCCAAAGTTCACCCAAAAACTGCCAATTCTACAAAAAATTCGCCAGAGTTTCCTTTGTATTTCCAAGAATCCCCAAATTTGCATAACCTGTTTAACACCACTAATACACCTGAAATCCAGCAAAATCCAATGGGTGGCACACACAAGGACCAACAAATATCTCTCCAGTTACAAAGGAGAGATCTAGCGGTGGATCAAGCGGTGGAGGAAGAACCACCGACAAGCAGGGTTGGGGAAGAAGTTGAGCGCCGACAGAGGAGAGGGGAACGTGTGAAGAGGAGACCACAATGGATGGAGGATTATGTGAGAGAGAGAAGTGGCTGAGGATGACTACCTCTTTGGGCTGCGCGGTGAGGAGATCCAAGTTACACCTTGGGCCGCGTGGAAGAGAAGCCCATTAGGCTTATTCAAAGGAAAAAGGATTAAATAAGTTGGGCTTTGTTTTAAAAGCCCAATAATGATAATTCCTTGCCAATTATTGCTTATATACGGTTAATAGGGTACAGCATTGTTTTTTTTATGCAATTTAGTTGTAACAAACTCTGAACCTTCTTCATCTCTTTCTGGAGTTGCCGGCATTCTCTAATTGCCGTTGAGATATATACGTATCTTTTCTTTCCTTGCACGTGTGTTGATAGAAATTGCTATCAATTTGGTGCTTTCATTGAGAGAAACTTCCCTTCAACTGCAATGGCGGAGGGAACTCGTTCAACAGTGAAGGCGAATTTGATGGAGGAATGTTTAGCCAAGATCTCCAGGCATGAAGAGCAATTTAGCGTAATAGGGGAACTGTTACAGAACATGAACTTGAAATTAACAGTTATGGAGGCAAAACTAGATCAAAAGGCAAAAGGAAAAGCAGAAGCAAAAGGAGGATCTAGCAGTGACGCTGGATTAGGGACATTTTTCGGTAATAATGCATACAAATCAGTTAAGTTTACTGTACCTCGATTTTCGGATGGGAATCCGGAGCCGTGGATTCACAAAATTCAACAATTCTACGGATTCCACAACTTATCTGATGCTGATAAACTCGCGCTTACTGCCTTCCAAATGGATGGATCGGCGGAGGAGTGGTTCCATTGGATGGAAAGAAATCACAGGCTTACAACATGGGAAGCATTTGTTACAGCACTGAGATCCAGATTCGGACCGTCCAAATATCGGGATCTAAGAGGAGAATTAGGGAGGTTACAACAGACCACCTCAGTTGAGGAGTATCAGAAGAGGTTTGAGAAACTTGCAAATCAGATTACGGGTATTGATGACCTTACCTTGCAGAGTTATTTCGAATCAGGGCTCAAAGCTGAGATCCGAAAAGAGGTTCGCCTGCATTTGCCCATTTCCTTAGAAAATGCCCTGGAGTTGGCCAAAGTGGTTGAAGACAAATTCAACGACCGAGTGCCAAATCGTTTCTCCAGCTTGAAGGGGTATGGTAATAATGTAGCAGCAAACCAAATGGGTTTATTACCAACTCCTTCCAGGGGAATGGTTAACAATCCAGCAAACCAGACGACTCTCAACAAAAATACTATTCCAATCAAGAAGCTGTCACCTGCAGAAATGGCAGACAAAAGAGAGAAGGGTTTGTGTTACTACTGTGATGAAAAGTTTAATAGAAATCATGTATGCAAGGGACAAGTATTCCTATTAATGATAGGGAATGATGAGGAAATAGAGACCGAGGAGGAGTTGGAGGTGGATAATGAAAAGATTGGGGGCGAGGAAGAAGTACCAGGTATTAGCTTACATGCCATGGACGGCCAATATTCATCACGTACGTTGAGATTAAAAGGGATCATCAATAAGAAGACTATGCAAGTACTGGTTGATGGCGGGTCCACCCACAATTTTGTACAAGAAAGATTGGTTCGGTTTCTGGGTTTAGAGGTTCAACCCATTCCTCAGTTCAAGGTGCTGGTAGGCAGTGGGGAAAGCTTGGGATGTAAAGGAGTGTGCAGAGGAGTCAGACTTGGTCTACAGGGGTATGAATTTGTTCCCGAACTATTCGTCCTGCCCATTCAAGGAGCGGATGTAGTCTTGGGGGTGCAGTGGATGTCCGAATTTGGGGATGTTACTACCAACTACAAGGACTTGACTCTGAAATTTGCACGCAATGGGGAGGTGATCGAGCTCCAAGGGGAACAAAAGCTGCAGGTTGAATCCATTGAATTGCATCAACTGCGCAAGCTGGCACATTCAGATGCTGTTGCCACTTGCTATCAATTGCAAGCCATCCACAGTGGCGAATTTCAGGAGACCGAGCAGAATGAGTCTCATCACCCCTTAATACAAGTAGTGCTACAGGAGTACGAAGATATATTTGAAACTCCGCAGCAGCTGCCACCGGTTCGCAGGGAAGACCATAAGATTCATCTAGTACCTGGAGCAAAGGCGGTAAACGTGAGGCCTTATCGGTATCCACACTTTCAAAAGGCAGAAATTGAAAAGATGGTGCAGGAGATGTTACATACCGGAGTAATTAGGCCTAGCTTGAGCCCATTCTCTTCGCCCGTCTTGTTGGTTAAAAAGAAAGACGGTACGTGGAGATTCTGTGTTGATTATCGAGCATTAAATCAAGTAACCGTTCCCAACCGGTTCCCAATACCAACAGTAGATGAAATGCTCGATGAGTTAGCCGGATCCTTGATTTTTTCAAAGATGGATTTGCGCTCCGGTTATCACCAAATCCGGATGGCTCCCTCCGACATATATAAGACCGCTTTTAGAACCCACCATGGACATTATGAATTTGTTGTTATGCCATTTGGACTGACTAACGCCCCAGCCACGTTCCAAGGCATTATGAACTCTGTTTTGCAGGAATTTTTGCGCAAATTTGTCATCGTCTTCTTTGATGATATACTGGTTTACAGTAAATCAGTGGAAGAACATGTGGATCATCTTCGGCAGGTTCTAGAGTGTTTGAGGCAGCATCACCTTTATGCCAAGCGGTCCAAGTGTGCTTTTGCCCAAGGGGAGGTGGAATACCTCGGGCACATTGTTGATGCCCACGGAGTGCGGCCAGACGCTGGGAAAATTCAAGCTATCAAGGATTGGACTAGACCGGCCACTATCAAGCAACTTCGCGGTTTCCTTGGACTCGCTGGATACTACCGAAAATTCGTCCACGGGTTCTCTCAAATAGCAGCTCCTTTAACAGCCCTACTCCACAAGAATGCTTTCGGCTGGAACAAGGAGGCTGAGCAGGCCATGATAACACTGAAACACAGATTATCCAATCCACCAATTCTGGCTCTTCCAGACTTCAATAAGACTTTTGTATTAACTTCTGATGCATCTGGAATTGGCATCGGAGCAGTGCTGAGCCAAGACAATAAACCGATCGCTTACTTCAGCAAGAAGCTTAATCCGAAGATGCAGCAAGCCTCGACTTATGTGAGGGAGATGTTCGCCATTACCGAAGGAGTCGCCAAGTGGCGGCAGTACTTGTTGGGAGGACCTTTCATCATCAGGACAGATCAGAAAAGTCTCCGAGAAATGATGGGGCAGGTGATTCAAACACCCGAGCAACAACGTTTCCTGGTTAAACTCTTGGGCTTCGATTATACCATTGAGTATGTTCCGGGAGCTGGAAACAAAGTAGCCGATGCTCTCTCGCGGATTCCTGAGGATGGACAGCAGTCCGACATAGCGCTCAGCACAGCCATGCTCATCACCACAGTCAGTAGCACCCTGCTGCATCAGATTAAGGCAGAAGTTCAAAAAAAAAAAGAACTGGTACAATTAAAAGAGAACATTGAGCAAGGGATAGCAGGGTATGAGCATTACAGTTATAGAGAAGGCCTGGTTTACTTTAAAGGCCGAATTGTAATAGCCTCGGACTCGGATCTCCGCATTGCGATACTTCATGAGTTTCACTCGTCGCTCATGGGGGGACATGGAGGAGTGCGCAAGACCTTGCACCGAGTAATACCAATGTACTACTGGCCGAAGATGAAGATTGATATCCAGGAGTTTGTACGGACTTGCCCTGTTTGCCAAGTCACAAAATATCAGCCCTTATCGCCAGCAGGATTGCTCCAACCACTTCCGATTCCTCAAGCTATTTGGGAAGAGTTATCGATGGACTTCATAATAGGCCTTCCAATGTCAGAGGGAAAAACCGTGATCATGGTGGTAGTTGACCGCTTGTCTAAGTATAGTCACTTTGTCGCACTACCTCCTAATTTCACCGCAACAAAGGTAGCCACCGCCTTCGTCGATCGCATCTGTCGATTACATGGCGTCCCACGATCTATCATCTCTGACAGAGATCGCATCTTTGTGAGCAAGTTTTGGGCGGAGTTGGCTCGGTTGAGTGGGACCAAGTTATGTTACAGCACAGCTAATCACCCTGAGACAGATGGCCAAACAGAGATGACGAACAGAGGATTAGAACAATATTTGCGTTGTTATACGATGGAATCGCCAAAAGAATGGACACGTTACTTACCGTGGGCCGAGTTTTCTTACAATTCCGCATACCACTCCTCAATAGGGACATCTCCCTTTCAGGCCGTTTACGGACGACTTCCTCCTGGGATACAGCCTTATGAAGAAAATTCCACGTCCGTTGAAGCAGTCGATGCCTTGCTCAGCCGCCGCGACACCATCATCCGTCAGCTGCGCGAGAATCTACACCGCACCAGTCAGCGTATGAAGGCCCAAGCCGACAAAAAGAGAAGAGAGGTCCAGTTCACCGTAGGAGATCAGGTCCTTGTGAAATTGCAACCGTACCGCCAGAACTCCTTGCGCAATCATTCTTTTTCGAAACTCCGCCGTCGCTTCTATGGGCCATTTCCGGTGACGGAACGCTTGGGTCCGGTAGCCTACCGCCTGCAACTACCCGAACAATCCCGGATCCATCCGGTGTTTCACGTGTCGCTACTGAAACCGTATCGCCAAAATCCCACCTTTCATGCCGTGCCTCTACCGCCGGTGAGCTGGGACAACCACCCGCTCACAAAACCAGTCGCTATCCTTCGCACAAGGGTCTTGCCGTTGGGAAAGGAGGAGACTTTACAGCTTTTGGTTCAATGGGAAGGGCTTCCCTTGGAGGACGCCACCTGGGTGTCACATGCACAAGATTG
>JAVKPL010009748.1:0-40895 GCA_032173675.1 Gastrolobium villosum
AATAAATAAATAGATAAATAAAAATATATACATATAAATAAAAATAAAAAAAATAAAAAAAATAAAAATAAAAATAAAAATAAAAAAAATAAAATAATAATAATAATAATAATAATAATAATAATAATAATAATAATAAAATATATATATATATATATATGTATATGAATATATAAATAAATAAAAGTGAAAAAGAAAGGGACAAGAAGAAGTGGGGGAAATGAAGGGGAAAAGGACTAAAAAGGGACCATCTGGAACATAGGAATAACCACGGGTCTAACCCTCCACCATACTTATAGCTTTTCTCCATTCCGTTCTAAGACATACCGTCCGCCAATCTATATCTCACTCCATTAAATCTTGTTTTACTACCTTCCCCCAAGTAAGTTTCGGCCGACCTCTGCCTCTTTTTGTGTTGAGCTCTTGGTAACAAACTTCTGTTCTTACAGGAGCATCCAGGGGCCTTCTCATCACGTGCCCAAACCACCTCAATCTATGTTCTCTCATCTTCTCGGCAACCGGTTCTACTCCGACCTTTCGTCGAATATCTTCATTTCTTATCTTATCCATCTTTGTGTAACCACACTTCCACCTTAGCATCCTCATCTCTGCTACTCCCATCTTATGCTCATGTTGCCTATGTGCTGGCCAACATTCCGCTCCATAAAGCATTGCCGGTCTTACTGCCGTTTTATAGAATTTTCCTTTTAACTTAAGGGGGATTTTGCGGTCACACAAAAACCCAGATGCACTGCGCCATTTCATCCACCCTGCTCTGATTCTATGATTAACATCCTCATCAATCTCTCCACCTTTTTGTAAAATGGAGCCCAAGTATTTAAAAGCATCTTTTTTGGGTACCTCTTGATCAATTAAATGCACGGGCTCTTGGTCCCCATCTCGTACCAGAGAAAACTCACACTTTAGATACTCAGTCTTGCTTCGACTTAATGTGAATCCTTTGGATTCCAATGTGCTTCTCCACAATTCAAGGCAAGATCAACCTCTACTTTCTACCTTACAACACTCATCATATAATGTGATTCATATGTAAAAATATTTTTGGTGGATTCTGTTCTTTATTTCATATACTTCAAGAAAAAACGTTTTATAATAAACTGAAAGAAGGGTGTGGTCTAAGAAAATTCTACCAATAAATGAAGTTTCGATATTCTACCAACAAATGAAGCTTCAATCTATGGTCTGTCTGTTGTGTTATACATTCGATTCGTGTATTATGATAACTCAACTCCATTAGGGACTACATATATATTGACTGTTTCAGAATCTGTTTCTTAATGACTGCAGTGCCTAGCAATCTAGGGTAATAGTCAGGACCGTCCAGGAATAATAACTGCAGTTTGGTGAGCATTAGTAACTAAACCATGCAATGTTGAAACTTCATTCATGTGCACATCATTCTTAATTTTCTAAACAAAATTTAATGCGTGATTCAAGAAAAAGGCTAGGAGAAAAGGAAAAAGGGAAATATAGAAGAACACGAGCACAAACATCTGAGTAGTGAGTAGTTTATCTGTCTCAATTTAAGTATTAAGGTATTTCACAAACACTTATTTCATTTATAATATTGTGTAGAGTAGAAACTATTCAAAAATTCAAAAACTATTTAAACACTGCAAGTTGACTTGTAAATAATAGAAGAAAATGGGAAAGTGATTAATTTCTGCAATTCAGGTTCTTGAGAAGATTATCAAGGGTGTGGAGAATTTAGGTTTCCGCAGTAAAGGTTGGATTGAGTCTCCTCTCAAAGGTGCTGAGGGTAATACAGAATTCCTTGTTCACTTCAACAGAACACATAATGAAGGTTCCTGAAATCATGAAGAAATTAGACAATTTATATTTGATGCATTTCTTCAACGTTCATAGGAGAAGATTGCCAGTTTGGAAGATGTAACATGCGAATATAATGTATTGTGATGAGTTGATGCCGTTAACCGGTAGTGGTGAAATTTTGTATGAAACCTTTAAAAGGAAGGGATGATGAACAGTGAAGAATGTGATGAGTAATATAAACATGATATTTTGAGCCTTGAAATGTAATTGCCAAATCTGCATCTGTTAAAATTCCTAATTCTGTTATCAAAAAAAAAAAAAATTCCTGATTCACCTATTAAACATGTATTTTCCTTTTTACCTTCACCGATACTTATGGATACATGGTCACATAAAAACTTGGTGAGGAGCTTCTTAGCCTTACTTAGAATTGGATATTGTCCTTTTGATCCCTTGTTTATTAATTCAAAATTTGTTGCATGATGAAGCTTGTGAATTTTTATGTTTGAAGTTTGAAGCATATTCTCTTCAGTGCTGAAATGGTGCATAAAGCAGGTGTGGTCTCTTCAATCCACATCATATTAAGTGTTGGAGATGCAACATTATAAAAGATGTTTTTGTTGGGATGAGTCCATCGATCAACGCGGAAGCGGTTCGCAAGTCATCAAGTAGACCCTCACAGGAAAAATATAGAAATAAGAGATGGAGAAAAAAACATTCGGCAAATTTTAAGGTGAAAAATCTCATCTAATGAGGAGGAGTAAAAAACTCATGACTTAGTTCAGAAAAATCTTCCATTATGAAATAGTATAAGTATAGGAGTCAAGTTTTCTGGTATTACTAGAGGTTTATACTCAAATTTTACCAATAATGGTGGTTATAAATTTTTTCTCTAAAATGGTCAGTCTCAAATTTCTTTTCAAAGAATTCTCATAAAATTAGCTTAGATAACCCATTCACAAGGGTCTTCTTATCTTTTATATAGGCAAGGTAAGATCCTTATTATTCTTCTAGAATCTTCTAAAAAATGATGAAATAGGAATATTCATTGAGGTGATTGGTCAGACATTAAATTAGGCACCAATAAATATTATGCATACTAAGCCAAGCATTAAATAGAGGAACGCAACCCAACAATTTTCTACCCTTTTTGAAGCGCCTCAAATCGGCTGGAGCATTGTCACATTTGTTCTTGAAAATAAAAGAATGTTAACATTCGATTAAAACGGGCCTGAAGCATTGATCGATGTTCAAGTTCAAAAAACTCTTCCCATTTTGTATGCATTTATTTTCGAACAGTACCACTTCAATATATATGTAATTCATTTTATAAAAGTAACATTTTATCAAAATTTAAAAAGTGTAAAATTAAAAAAAAAAATGTTATTAAGATGTACATGTTGAAAAGTTTGAATTTAAGTAAAATTATTTAACCGAGTTAAAAGTAATCAACAGTGTCAATAGCCAATAATCCCACCTTTAATTCATGATTAACCGATATTTACTAAACCAAATAACAACTTACTTTAACCATACCAATAATTAAAACAAATCCATTATGCACTCTTGCTTATTAAGTTTATATTGAACTTGAATGTAGGTAGATTTCAAGTTTAAGTTTATACTTGATTAAACTCGAATTGAAATGAAAAACCTTTTCCCCATATGCAACTAAGTCATCTTCCCTTGGAAAAAACTCAGTTTAAAATTCAGCACTCACCATTGCATATTTTGGTCCAATTGCATCAGTGGTAGAATTTAAAAATATATTTTACAAATCATTTTGATGCTTGGCCAACAACATCAATCTATTTACACCAAAAAGTGAAGTGGGGTGCAGAGACTTTTTTTCACGTTTCCTTTTGTGTTAAGCATGAGTGAGCTTCTTTGTTAGACTTAGGAACTGCAGTATCCAGCATTTCCAAAGGAATTTTAAGACCAACCACTTGTCCAATGACCGAGAACCAGGAAACCAGATATTGTTCAATAACAAAACCATTTATATTCAAAGATGCATCACCAAGGAAGAGCAGCTTCATCCAATCACTCGTTCCACATGGATGTAATTTGTACCATGGCCTCTTTAAATATGGGTGTTCCTACAAGATATAAATATATATAACATTAAATTATTCGATGTATAGTACAGGGGTTATGAACAAAACTGGTGGTAAGGTGTGCAGATTAATTGTGGTTATTTTTAATGGGAAAAATGTTTATCCTTTTAAATGACACAATTTATATCTTTTCACTCTCACAAAGAGGTGAGACTCACACTCTTTATTTTTTTGTCAACTCTCTCTCCTCCTTTATCTATCTCTTTCTCTTTCTTAAAATGACATAACTTTACATCCTTTAAAATGACACACACTTTACCCATTTTTAATATAAGATTTGGTTACAAACTGAAGTGAAAATAAATTTTTTGCTAACTTCACCTATCTACAAGCATCCCTGAATTGCATTATATATTTTATGAACAATGTTCAACTTTAAAAAGCATTTTTGCCATTTCTATTTACAAACCAAAAATGGTACTTTTATGGTGTTCTACTAATGGAGCTTTTTAAGGCATAACTTATCCTTAGTTTCTGCATTATCCTTCCATATCTATTCATAAAACTCATTTCATTAGAGAAATAATCACAAGAAAAGATCGGGTGGACCCAAGATTGATAAATTTTTTGGTATTTTCAACATAAACAAAATTAGTAGTACAATAATCATTGAAATTCATAAGACAAAAACTATTGAAAAGACAAGAACATTAAAAGAAAAAGGAAAAAGATGGAAACAAGTTATTCACCTCCTGAGTTATAAATGTCCATTTGGATTCTGATAGTAACTTTGCAGAGTGACCAAGAATGTCCTTTTCAATTCCATTGAACGGCAAAGGTTGTCCATCTACATAAGCAAACAACAACACTATATCAAATCAACATCAACATCAACATCAACATCACCTTTATCCCAAATTAATTGGGGAACAACACTATATCAAATATATAGTGAAAATCATTTATTCAAATAAAAGATATTTAATTGTACACTGACACATAAGAATGCAGCTGTAGATATGTAATAGTGCAAATCAGCAAAAAGAGAAAATTTAAAAGACCTAATTTCAAAATCAATCGTATTCAAGAAAGTCAATACTACCAACCTAGGTGATAGAATACAAAGCAGCACTTTCCTCCATATAGTTGTATTTCCCTTCGTTTTTCTAATAAAATATCTTTTACTACCACAAAAATAAAAAATAAAATAAAATCATAGGTCCCAAATCGACAGCAGCTTCAATTACAGTGGCATTGTGGCTATGCCCTTACACCCTCCAACCTGACACAGATAATAATCAGATGCAGGATTCGTGACATAGCCAGCATTTCTAGTATCCACATACAACAGCATAAATGTTGTAATAAGATCACTGGATCACTTCAAGTAACCAGGTTTCCAACAAAACAACCATAAGGTGATCTTGGTTTTCATATTCATAGTTCTGATGAAAAGCATAACTATGCATAGATGAACATACCGCTACGGTATGAACGGAAATACAGCACTGGAACTCTATAAGAAGGACTGTAGACAATATGAAAATCATAGTGGTTTACTTCATGCTCTGGACCTAGTAGAATGGAAGAAAAACAACATTGTTAGTAGTAGGAAAGTGTACTCAAACTGCCAAGAATGATAGTAACTAAATTCAAACAGTGTCAGATAAAACACAAGTTAGATTAGGAATACCAATTAGGCCATACATACTAAAGTGGCATAATCAAAGGGCTCTTCTCCCTGTGAGATGTTGCTTTCTTCTTTCCACATCAAACTTCTATTACTTTCTTCATCCTGTAATGACAATTAGAATCCACTTACATAAACTCCATCTTTAAGGAGCTATTAGTACACTGAATTGCTGACAGACCTCACTTGATTTGATAAGGCACATGTTCTCTAGTGATAAGTATCCTTCCTCCTAACAGAGAGACAGACACAGAAAAATCTGCTGAGCATAGAAAAATAAGGCAGTGGATTTAAAAATCTAATGACAAAAGACCCACCTTATGAGAAGAAACCAAATAATGTTTTGAACATGGAACCCACAGCCATGGAGGAATGGAAGGATTGAACCTTTTCCACTTTTCAGAAAATGTAATAGCAGAAAGGAAAAAATCACTTGAAGAGAGAGTCCCATCCCATGGGACTATGTCCTTAATAGGTTCTTTTACATCCATACCTACAAAAAGGGGGAGATGCATTTCTTATGATCAACAAGACGTTATCTGACCTAACTTTTTTGTTTGGGTGGGAATGGATCCTCTCACGTGTGATTTCACATGACCAGATCGAGTGAAAGGTTTTTAACTGTCGGTATACAAATCAACAGTGATAAAAGATGAAAGAAAAAAAATATTGGAATATAGGATGGGAAAACAATAACCATTGATTTGTCTGTCAACAGTTAAGAACCTTTCACATGACTTGGTCATGTGAAATCAAATATGAGAGGATCCATTCCCATATTCTATTAGTGTAAGATCTGCTATCTGTTATCCCACAAGGTCGGAAAGTTTCAACTATAAGAAAATTTTCAAGATACATAGAAAATCATAAGGATATTCACATTGCCTAGATTCATTTCAAGAAAATCAAGATCTTGAAAGCCTAGACAAGTCCATATATGCAGTCTAACAGGATCATATACCTATAAAAAAAATGCTCAACAATAAAGTAGATAAACGGTGAGGAATATTATTCTCATTGCATTCAAATTCCAATTCCTCTTACTACCACAATAACATAAACACATTCCAAAATCCAAAATCCAAAATCAATCTCCAATGAAAGAACAGCAATACCAATGGCAAGAAATGCATTAAAATTTAAAATTTAAAATCAATCTCCAATGACTGAACACCAATACCAATCTTCAATGAATTAAACACTACTAGTGTAAAAACTCTCTTGTAATATGTTACACGGTGTTAGCTAGTTGAACTGGTGCTGTACTGTAGTGCTGCACCTCCTAGATTAATGTTGCTACACCCATGCAGTTAGTTAGTTTATCCTACGTGGCTTTCTGTTGTAACCACTTGTAGGGAAAATGTTAGGAATAGATCCCCTCATGTGTTAGTTACTAACACATGATTATGTCATATAATAGATCCCCTCATGTGTTAGTTACTAAAACATGATTATGTCATATAAGAGAATAATAATCATGCAAAGATAAATCAATCGTGAGAATTGAATTCTCATGTTGTAGACAAAAAGCACGTGGGACCCATAAGTTAGAAAAAATTATGTGTAAGACCCATATTGGCACGGAAATCGAGGGGTGTGTAGGAAAATTCAAATTCTCATGTTAAATGAGAATTATAAAACCCTAGAATAAATAGTTATAAAATTATGACAGTTGATTCACTTTTATGATTATAATTCTCCCACGTGACCCAAACCACATGTGGCAGTCCCAATTGTGTTCAAAACCATTCGGTTCGATTTTTATTAAAACCATAAAAGCCGAACCGAACCGTTGGACTGCCATACAAGCAAAGTTCTGGTAAGTAATATGTAACAGTGGCACCAAATTTATCAAAATTTATAAATGAAAGAAACTAACAGTAAATTTATTCATCATAAAATTTATAAATCAAAGAAAAACTAACAGTGGCAGAACCGTGAAAAGATCTTACAACACGTACCCAAGTGAAGTACACTCTGGAATTGTTGTGGTTTTCGGGACAGAAATTGATATCTCCGAATATAAAAGATGTTGTGAGAGATTCTACGTTGTAGTGAAGAATTGGAACTTCGTTTTCTTCCAGAGTTCTGCTCTTCAAGCACGCAATTTCACACTTTCAGATTCGGGGGAAGATGGTTAATTGTTTGATCCTAATTACGATGATGAAGAGTTTAACATTAGGTTAATGATAGAGGTGGTAGGTTATATTTATAACTACTCGCACTAAGCTACTGGCTCGCAAGAGGTGTGAGAGGTTGTAAAAAAAAAATTAATTAGTAAGTATAATTTTTTGTTTTTTTTATCACCATTAATTATTTTTAAATCAACGGTGATAGACAAGTGGTATAATTATAGAGAGAAAAAAAGGAAGAGATTAATAAAATAAAAATATTATTATATTTAAGATCGTTGATTTAATTATAATCACAGAGATTAAAAATGTAGTAAAAATAGAAAAATTAAATAAATAAGTAATATTTTTTGAATAAATTCATAGGTATCTTCCGGTCGTAATCAAAATCTAATCCCCATCGAATACTGTTAGTGCTCGAAATCTCTGATTAAAAGAACCAGATTCCTTACCACATGTGCCAAATAAATAGGTAATATAACCATTCCTTTAGATTAACAATTGAAAGAAAGATAGAAATAAAATGTGTAATTAGTGGAGGGAATAAAGGAGAAAAAAGTAATAAAAAAATTATTATATTTGAGACCGTTTAGTTAAATTAATCTAACAATAATAAAAAGTAGTAAAGATAGAAAGATTAAATAGACTTACAATATAACTATCACAAAAAATAGGTTATAGAACCTATTTTTATTTACAAGACATTAAATATTAAATGAAAGCTTTGATTCAAGGAAAAAAAAAGGTGGGATATTCTTACTACTAAAATCTTCTATTACCAACTCACTACCTATCTAATTATCATTGGATTAACATTTTCTCTTTTTTCAAAATCTTTTTAACATTCTCTCTCTTTGATTCAATGGTGATTAGATGGGTAGTAAGTTAGTAGTAGAAAATTTTGGTAGTAAGAATATCCTTCCTAAAAAAATGATTGGAGTGGATGATAAGTAAAAATAAGTTATAATTATAACCTATCTGCTCTTTGACCGTTTTACCCTTTATTAAATAAGAAATAACTACTTTCTCCCTGTTCCAAAACTATAACTCAATTTTTGCCTCTTTAATTGATTACAAAGGAAACTTAATCAAAAAGGTTTCATAAAGCTCCATTCATTAATATTTGTGTCAGTAGGTGTTTTGCAATCTACCTACCCAAACCATGCCTTTGTGTTGCATGTGATTGACACAGTTTTATAGGTCTATAACAACTGTATTTTCACACACGCACACATTCAAAAACAAGGGGCAATTTATAGTTCTCATGCTTTCTAGAATAAGCTACACTTGTCTAATATAAATTATTTTGCCCCAAAAATCTTACAGTTTGATTAGAATTTCATCAAATTGTTTGCTGGTTTTGCAGGCAGTTCCTCTATATCTCTCAGAAATGGCACTACCGCAACTTAGAGGGGCAATTAATAATGGCTTCCAATTAAGCATAGGAATTGGTGCTTTGTCTGCTAATCTAATCAACTATGGAACAGAGAAGATTGAAGGTGGTTGGGGTTGGCGCATATCCCTTGCCATGGCAGCAGTTCCAGCCTCAGTCCTAACACTAGGTGCACTTTTTCCTCCCAGAAACTCCCAATAGTTTAATCCAACATAGCCATGACCTATGAAGCACCGACACTTCAAAAATCCTGATGTGTCGTGCCCGACACTCTCGGACACTCCGACACTCCCCGACACTCCAACACACGTTAGATTCGTTGGATTACGATTACTATTTTATTGAGTTTAATATAAATATTTGGGATATCTTATGTTTTTTTGCAGAATTTATGAATATTATAAGTTTAGATTTTTTTTTAATTAAATTATTGAATATTAAATATAATATACACTACATATATTAAAAATATTATTTAATATCAAAACGTGTCCTAACGTGTCGAAATCTAACATTTTTTAGAATTAACGTATCGAAGTGTCGTGTCATATCGTGTCACGTGTCCCGTGTCAGTATCGGTGCTACATAGGCCATGACCACCAAAAGGCCAAGCTAATGCTTCAACGTATTCGAGGCATAGAAGATGTGCAAGCAGAAATTGATGACCTCACTAAAGCAAGTTCTACTTCAAAAACCAATAAACAACCATTCAACGTTATTTTGAAAAGAAGATATAGGCCTCAACTTGTAATGGCAATAGCAATACCATTTTTCCAGCAAGTGACAGGGATCAATGTCTGATATGCGATCAGCATATAGGAAATTACAAGGCAAAAAGAGGAAGAAAATGACTCAATCAATGCAAGAAAAGCAGAGAAAAAGAGTAAAAATATCCAAAGTCTGAATATCAAGGAAGATAAACAAAAGGAGGCAAAAACATATCAAAAGAGACCTAGGTTCCCGCGCTCACAGCGCGGGAGTGGCGCTGAGAGCGCGGGAAAGGAAAATTTGGCAGAAGGGCCCGCGCTGAGAGCGCGAGATCCGTGCCATCAGCGCGGGAGGTGGAAAATTGGCAGAAACTCCCACGCCCTGAGCGCGGGAGTGGCGCTCTGAGCGTGGGAGGCACGAAAGTGTGAAGATTCAAATGTGCAAATTAGGTCAGAATCTCTCTTATAAAAGGAGACTCAACCTTTGAAGAAAGATATCTCTGAATACACATCACAAGACCTAGAGGAGGCGTTCTTCGTGTTCATCACTCTGTTCTTGTACCTTTCTTTATTTTCTTTTCAGTTCATGTTGAAATCAGATCAGCGATCATGATGTTGATTGGCTAGATCTATTTCTGTAGTCAGGGGCATGATCCCTTTGTAAACAATTGTTACAAGGATTGAATCATTCTATGTATTGAATTTAATATATTTCATATATTATCTTGAGCGTATTGATATTATTTCTGTTAGATCTGATCAACCTAATAGGGAATAATATTCTGGGGATCAGGATTCACAATAGGGATGTTAGAATACTGATCCTGAAAGGAGATAAAGATGACTCTCCATGCATGTTCTAGGGATAGACTTGTATGGATTGCAGTCGTGGGATTTATCTACATAATGCTTATTTTCAGGCGGAATTACTAAGGGATTAGGGTTCCAATTGAAGTAAAGGGTTAGATCGCCAAGGGATTGGGATCTAACTAATTATTTCTAAAAGATGATAATTTGTCTGAGTTGTTAATTTCAATAGGTTTTATGAATCAATCCGAAGTAAAATTGGGAACAATTGGTGAATGTGCCCTGGCTACAGTCTTCTTCATTACTTTTTCTACAAAAACATTTCTTCATCTATTTTAAATCTTTTTCAGAAAAATACAAAAACAAATCTTTCATTTTTATTGTCATTTAAAATTATTTGTCAACAACCAATCGATTTATCTAACTTAAGAGGACTGGTTATAGTAGTAATTGTTTATCAATCCCTGTGGAGACGATCTTACTTATCACTTTATTACTTGGAACGATCGGTGCACTTGCCGAGATCGCAACAAGTTTTTGGCGCCGTTGCCGGGGATTGTGTTTACAATATTACAAATAACCTTAGATTCTTGAGATTAGATTCTTATTTTATTATTCTTTTATCTTGATTGTGTTGTGCAGGTGTTACTAATAATTTTCTCTGAATTTTTATGCGAGGTAGACTTCCACCTAAAGACTTTGTAATAGATTCTGAAATTACAAAGACAGAAAAGCAACTAAGGAAGGCTGCTAGACAGATCATTTGGGAAGATTTGAAGCACACATCTTTACAACCAATTCAAGAAATGGCCGAAAATAACAATGTTGGTCATGGGCGAGGAGGAAATGCCAACAATCAACCTCCAAGACTGTTGAATACAATTTTGACTCCAGTATTCAACAGGGCCAATTCAAGCATAGTCAGGCCAAATGTGGAGGCTAATAATTTTGAACTCAAGCCATCATTAATTTCTTTGGTGGAAAGGGTTCAATTTTCTGGAGCTGATGATGAAGATCCACATGAGTTTATGGACCGATTCTTGATGGTCTGTGATACCACCAAACACAATGGGGTATCTACAGATGCTATCAGGCTTCGGTTGTTCCCTTTCGCTGTTAAGGGAAAAGCATTGAGGTGGATCGAAAGACAACCAGCAAACAGCATTCTGACATGGGAAGATCTATCCAATAAATTCTTTGATCATTTCTTTTCCATGGAGAAATATAATCAGCTGGTGAATGAAATAACAAACTTTCGCCAGTTGGAAGGAGAATCACTATGTGCAACTTCGAACAGATTCCAAGAATTAAACAGGAAATGTGCACATTATGAAGGAGATGATAATAGAAAAGTGGTGATATTTTCCAACGGAATCACCCCTGAAACCAGGATGATAATAAATAGTGCCGCTGGAGGTTCTATTCGGGAAAGCACATCTGAGCAAGCCATTGAGTTGATCAAAAAGCTTGCAAGAAATGAAAATGAAAGTGTGCTAGTTCCCCCACAAAGAGCAATGAAAAAATCCACAGATAATGATGTGATATCATTATCTAAGAAGTTTGACAACTTGAGTGAAAAATTTGACAGATTTCAAGTGTCAAAAGTTCAAACAACTCCACCGATTTGTGACCAATGTCAAGAAAGTCATGAATCCAATGAGTGCCCAAATCCATCATCCGAAGATTCACTTCAAGTGAATGGGATCTGGTACGATCAGCGTCCTCAACAACAAAATTTCCAGCGAAATCAAAATTTCCCTGGAGGTAACAACAATTTCCAACGGAGGACTCAAGGATCAGGTATGGATTTCAAAACTAGCAATAATTATACTCAATCTTCTCAGACTCAGCAAAAAGAGCCAGCCGAGTGGGAGAAAGCTTTCGCTCAAATGGCTAAGGCTTCCAATGATTAGGGGTGGCAATTTAAGACACGACCCGCCAACCCAACCCGGACCCGACACGAAATTTTCGTGTTCGGGTCAACCCGTTTAATAAATGGGTCGTGTTCGGGTTGGAAAAATATAACACGAAAATATTCGTGTCGGGTCACGGGTCAACCCGTGAACCCGCTCTGACCCGCAAATATATATTTTTTTTATTTTTTTCAAGGTTATTATGGTAATTTTATTGAATGATATAAAAAAAAATATACACTCTAGGTTTCTTTTTATTGAAGATTTTTTTTTGTTATATTGCAATCAGATTTGGTGCTTTTTTGGGGCGAGTCGTGTAATAAACGGATCACACTTATTTATAAGATTTTTCGGGTCGTGTCGTGTCAACCCGCAGGAAAGTGGGTCGAGTTCGGGTTGAGAATTTTGACACTAATAACTAATCGGATCGTGTTCGGGTTGAATCTATTCGTGTTCGTGTCAGACACAGGTCGACCCGAACCCGACCCACGAACACGATTTGCCACCCCTACCAATGATATGGCTCAACACACCAATGCTTTCATGGAAGAAACCAGAGCCAACAATAAAAATACAAATGCTTCCATTAAAAACTTGGAAAATCAGATAGGCCAGCTGGCCAAACAATTTTCAGAAAGAATTCCAGGTACCTTCCCAAGTAACACAGTCAACAATCCAAAGGATGACTGTATGGCTGTTACAACCAGAAGTGGTAAGATACTAACAGTTCCAACAAAAACACCTGTGGAACTGGAAAAAGAGAAGGAGAAGCAAGAAAAGAAAGCAAGTGAACCAGAGATTGAGGTAATTGTAGAAAAAGAAAAAGAGCAGGTTGCAGAACAACCAGTGGTGGCAAAAGAAAAGCATGAGTTAAGCCACGAGTATGTTATGTCTAAGGCACCCTATCCAGAAAGATTTAAGAAGGGAGCCTACAACAAACATTATGATAGATTCTTGGACATTTTCAAGAAACTACATATCAATATTCCTTTTGCAGAAGCCCTAGCCAATATGCCAGGGTATGCAAAATTCATGAAGGATCTTTTATCTAGGAAACAAAAATTGCAGGAATGTCAAACTGTAACACTCACTGAAGAGTGTAGTGCTTTTATCCAGCAGAAAATTCCAGATAAACTGAGTGATCCAGGAAGTTTTAATATTCCTATTGCTATTGGTGATATTGGCATTGGGAAAGCTTTATGTGATCTTGGGGCTAGCATTAATCTAATGCCCTTATCAGTCTACAAATCATTGGGGATTGAGGAATTGAAACCCACTGAGGTATCACTCCAATTGGCTGACAGATCCGTAAGGAAACCCAATGGGATCATAGAAGATATTCTTGTCAAAGTTGATAAGTTTATCTTCCCTGCAGATTTTGTGGTATTAGATATGGGAGAAGGAAGTGAGAAGCCCATGTTATTAGGAAGACCCTTTTTGGCTACAGCCCGAGCCCTAATTGATGTTGAGCAAGGGATGATTAAACTGAGAATGAACGATGAGGAAATTATCTACAATGTTTCAGAAGCTATGAAGAGACCAGCTGATAATAATGATTGTTTCCAAATTGAATCTGTTCAACATAAGAAAGAACGGCCTCAAGAGCTTGATTATGAGTTGAAGGCTCGTGATTATGTACCTTTTGAAAAAGAAGGGCTTACTGTAGAGGTTCTGAAAGAAAAAGTGGAAGACATAGAGGTTGGTGCCCCCAAAGTTGAGTTGAAGCCATTACCAGACACTTTGAAATATGTGTTTTTGGGAGATGGTGATACTTATCCGGTAATCATCAACAATGCTCTATCAGAAGGCCAAGAAAAAGAACTAGTGGAAGTTTTAAAAGCTCATAAAACCGCAATAGGATGGTCTATTGCTGATTTAAAGGGCATAAATCCTTCCTTTTGTACACATAAGATCCTCCTGGAAAATGATATCAAACCTGTGAGGCAACCACAGAGAAGATTGAACCCAACAATGAAAGAGGTGGTAAGGAAGGAAGTTGTAAAACTTCTTGATGCAGGAATGATTTACCCAATTTCTGATGCTGCATGGGTAAGTCCAGTTCAAACAGTGCCAAAGAAAGGTGGGGTCACAGTAATCACTAATGCAAAACATGAGTTGATCCCAACCAGAACTATCACGGGTTGGAGAATGTGTGTTGATTACAGGAGGTTGAACACAGCTACACGGAAGGATCATTTTCCACTACCCTTTATTGATCAAATGCTAGAAAGATTGGCGGGCCATTCTTATTATTGCTTCTTGGATGGGTATTCAGGCTACAATCAAATACCTGTAGCTCCTGAAGACCAGGAAAAGACAGCTTTTACTTGCCCATTTGGAATCTTTGCATACAGAAGAATGCCATTCGGCCTTTACAATGCGCCTGCCACATTCCAAAGGTGCATGCTGTCCATCTTTTCAAATATGGTGGAGAAAGGTCTAGAGGTATTTATGGATGATTTCTCTGTTTTTGGCTCTAATTTTGATTTTTGTTTGAACAATTTATCCAAAGTTTTGAAAAGATGTAATGAGACAAATCTGGTTTTAAATTGGGAAAAGTGCCATTTTATGGTAACTGAAGGTATAGTGCTGGGACACAAAATTTCTAAGGCAGGGATTGAATTGGATAAAGCAAAATTAATGTTGATTGAACAACTTCCCATCCCTGTAAGTAGGGATGTGCATGGGTCGAACCGAACCGGTTTTTTTGAAAAACCGAACCGAATTGGTTTAAGTGGTTCGGTTCGAAAGTGGTTCGGTTCGGTCCAAAACTGGTTCGGTTCGGAAGTGGTTCGGTTCAGTTCGAAAGTGGTTCGGTTCGGTTCGGAACCGGTTCGGAAGTGGTTCGGAACCGGTTCGGGTCGACCCTCTTTTGAAAAGAAAAAAATTAAAAATTTTAAAAAATAAAGTTATAAAAATTAATTTGGTTTGGTTTGAAAATGGTTCGGTTCGGTTCGGAAACGGTTCGGTTCTTAAACCGGTTCTAAAAACTGGTTCGGTTCTTAAACCGGTTCTAAAAACCGGTTCGGTTCATGAACCGGTTCTCTAAAAACCGGTTCGGTTCATGAATTAGTTTTTTAAAACCGGTTATTTTATGGAGCGGTTCGGTTCGGTTCATGGTTCGACCCATTTTTATGGTTATTTTGCACACCCCTACCTGTAAATATAAATGCTGTTAGGAGTTTTCTAGGACATGCAGGTTTTTACAGGCGATTCATCAAGGATTTCTCCAAGATTGCTAAACCATTAAGCCAACTCTTGGTGAAGGATTCAGAATTTTTATTTGATGATGCTTGTTCAAGGGCCTTCCATGTGTTAAAAGAAAAGCTTACTACAGCTCCAGTGCTTACAGCTCCCGATTGGAACCTTCCATTTGAACTCATGTGTGATGCCAGTGCGTATGCAATTGGTGCAGTCCTTGGTCAGCGTAAGGAAAAGTTATTACATGTCATTTACTATGCTAGCAAAGTGTTGAATGATGCTCAGATTAATTATGCAACAACTGAGAAAGAAATGTTAGCAGTGGTTTATGCATTGGACAAATTTAGACCTTACTTGTTAGGATCTAAAATTGTTGTTTTTACTGACCATTCTGCTATTAAGTTTTTGATGACTAAGCAGGACGCAAAACCAAGGTTGTTAAGGTGGATGCTACTTTTTCAAGAATTTGATTTGGAAATTCGGGACAAAATTGGAGTGGAAAATAAAGTGGCTGATCATCTCTCTAGAATCCAGGCAAAAGAACTACAAGATAGTTCAGAAAAAGAAATCAATGACTATTTCCCTGATGAGAAGGTGATGGCAGTTTTTGTTCCTCCATGGTTCGCAGATTTTGCCAACTATAAAGTGGTAAGAGAATTGCCTCCCAACCTTACAAGGCAACAACAAAAGAAATTTCTGCGAGAGGTGAGGCGTTATTTCTGGGAGGATCCACATCTATATTTCCAATGTGCTGATGGGATCCTTCGCA
Organism: Gastrolobium villosum; assembly: GCA_032173675.1. Taxonomy (NCBI): domain Eukaryota; kingdom Viridiplantae; phylum Streptophyta; class Magnoliopsida; order Fabales; family Fabaceae; genus Gastrolobium; species Gastrolobium villosum. The sequence continues at coordinate 16,464 of JAVKPL010009748.1, forward strand.
GATGTGTTCCGGAGTTTGAAGTGGGCCAGATTTTATGGCATTGTCATTCTTCCAATTATGGAGGACATTTTGGGGGCAATAGAACCGCACAGAAAGTTTTGCAAAGCGGTTACTACTGGCCAACACTTTTCAAGGACGCAAGAGATTGCGTAGAAAAATGTGACAAATGTCAAAGGACAGGAAATCTCTCACGAAAGGATGAGATGCCCTTGAATAATATTTTAGAAGTGGAATTATTTGATGTTTGGGGCATTGATTTTATGGGTCCATTCCCGTCCTCTTATTCTAACCAATATATCCTTGTGGCTGTAGATTATGTATCTAAGTGGGTAGAAGCTGTTGCTCTTCCCACTAATGATGCTAAGGTAGTGGTAAATTTTCTAAGAAAGAATATATATGAGTTTGGTGTTTGTCATTTTAAGATAGAGATAGACACAAAAAATGGAAATCATGGGAGAGAGAAAGTGGATAATTTTTTTAATTTGAAATTTAATGGTAAATCTTAATTAGAGGTTTAATTTAAGGATTTTAATGCCATAATTAGATTCAGTGAGTTATTCCGAGTATTTTGACTGTAATCATGATTATGTTATGAACAGTGCGTTCTGTCGGAGAATTCGCAGTCTTGTGAATTAACCGGTAGAGCTTAAATAAGGAAAATGATTTTAGAGACATAATTTGATAATTCTGATGACAAATATGAGTTCAGAAAGAAAAATTGTATAGTCTGGCACTTTCCGTGAAAAATCTCGTGAATAGTGTTATACCGGGTATTTTGTACTGCTGTTAAGCAACCGGTAGAGTCCAGACACAAATAATTGATGAAATAAGAATAAGAAATTCCAATATATGCCAAGCAAGTCAATATAGACCCAAGAAAATGATAAGTTTTAAGTTCAGAAGTAAACGAAGTACAGTTAGTGGTTCACAGTGCATTTCGTAAAAAAAAAAAACGGTGCAGAAACCATACTGTAAATTATGAATATTGTTCCTTAGGAAATAAAAATTGATGTAAATTATTTTAGAAAAATAAAAATATGTCCGTAGCTTTAAGTTAGTTCCGGGTCAGTTTAAGTCAAAATACGCGATAGAAAAACAACCGGTTAAAAAGCACATGTGCTTAAAAACCCCCAAAGTCACTTAAATTCACATTCCCTCACACTTTCTCTCTCTCCCTTTTCCCCTCCCCACCGTGACAGCCATGGATGGCCATAGGAAGCTTAGGGTTTTGTTTTTTTTATTTCTTTGATTTCTCCATGATTAAGCAACCAAATCTTGCACCCATTATACCAATCTCATAGGAAATCATCCAAGAAGCTATTCCACCCCTCCATTTGAGCTGATTTCGTTTGTGGAGGGAGATATTTGTCACCCCATTTTCGTGCACTATTCATCCAAGGTGGAAAAAGGGAGTTTTTTTTGGTGTAGACTTGCTTGGAGGTTACCTCCTTGACCTTGTATAAGCTTTTGGAGGTAATGAACTTCTATTCCATAGTAGTATCTTGATGATTTATGTTATAAAATTTATGATCATGTTTTGGTGGGGAAGCATTGGGTGTTAAACCTTGATTAGATGATGAATCTTTGTTGTTTTGGATTTAGGAAATGAAAATGAGTATTTATATGTTTAAAAAAAAAATAGAGAAGAAAATCATATGCCTTTCCTCTCTATGTTTCGGCCTTGATAGGGTTCATTGTGCAAAATTTTATGTGATGTAGTTGGAAGGCTTCATGTGTTGAAATAAGTGGAAAATTGATGAATGAGTAAGAATACAAAGTAAGAAAAAAATATTAGGGTGTCATGCCTTTAGGCTAGGCCATAAGGTGCCATAGAGGGATTTTGTCCAAAATTAAATTGGACAATATATATATATATATATATATATATATATACATGCATGTTGGTGCAAGTTGCAAATTAAGGAAAAGAAATGGAATGAAAAAGAAAGAGCACCCTTGGCCTTCCTTTAAGGATTTCGGCCTTATAGGGTAAAGATGAGGAGGATTAGACTATGTGCTATTTTATTAAAGTGTTGAGTTTTCAATATATGAAATTAATGAGAATATGTAATGAAATGGTCTAGACTTGTGTATTGGCATAACATTGGCAAAAATATAAAGAAATGAAGATAAGCGATAAAATGTATGCCTTATGGAAAATATAGGCATGATAGCATTTTATTGATTTGTATTGTGGATTCTTGCTCTAGGTGTACCTAGGGACGGATAAGAATCGGAATCTCTTGAAGATTTACATAAGTAACTTGCGTCACAAGTAAGCGGATTGAAAAGCTTCAAGAGGTAAGCTCTATGTTTAAGGAGTCTTTTCCTACTTAAGTGCTCCACCATAGTTAGTAGACTATAGTTGGACTATATGACTGTGTAGACACTCTGTATAGGTGCATTCATATAGAGATATTTGATGATATGATATGATATGACATGATATGATATGATATGATAAGACTGGTTATGATATGATTTCTGTATTGACTTTTGGTACACGGATGTCTTCTTGGGTTTTGCCTGAGATTGACAGTGTACACCTCTGAGTTACTCTATTTCCGTTTGGGGCCATCCCTTGGAAATGACGGCGCACGTCTCTGTTATGATATGATTATATGTTCTGCTCAATTATGATATCTGCTATATGTTGTATCTGTATACTCTGTATCTGACTTTCATGCAGGAGTGAGCCAGGGGTATGGAGAATTCTCTATAAACCTGGAGCTTATTGAGATTTGTAATCTCACCCCTCTTTGGGGACATATTTCAGGTTCCCAGACTTCCGGTGAACCCTCCTTAGGCAGGGACGCGGCACGTGGCTGAGACGTTCGACTGATCGGATTTTTGGGTGGCTGTAGGCTACTATTTTTTTGGAGTGTGTTATATAGTTACATTTCTGCCATTTTGGGGATCATGGATGTTTGATCTTTATTTTGTATATGGCCTGTATATGTTTTGTACATGTCCTTCAGTTTGATGCATGTACATTTTTGTATTCAGGCATGTTGATATGATTATGTAGTATTCAGTTATGCTTATGTCTTGGATTGCATGCTGTTAGATTAGTGGCACGGAGCCAAGTTTTGCATGCGCCTATGGATGGGTATCTGATTATAATTGCATGACTGGTACTTCTGGATATAAATATTGTTGAAACTGTCTATCAGGAACTCTTAGGAGTGGGATTGGAAAATCCCCAGTTGTCCGATTTATAGAGGTTACTCTGCCCGATTTTCGATTACGCCTTATGAACATTAAAAAGAGAAAAAAAAAAGTTAGCTCGTATTTTCGTATGATAAGTTTTCCGCTGTTTCTGTTGTATCATATGTATGTTAATTGAACCGGCTCGAGACGGGGATGTTACACTTTGTCTATGCTAAATCTCTTCAGAATTTTTTCAATGTATTTTTCTTGACTCAACCACAATAGCTTTCTTTGTCAGTCTTTGATTATCTTAATTCCAAGTATCTGCTTTGCAAGGCCAAGGTCCTTTATTGCAAAGGACGAACTCAACGCATTCTTCAAAGCGATTATCCTTGATTTGTCCTGCCCTACAATAAGCATATCATTAATGTATAAAAGTAAAATTAGAAAGTCACTGCCCTCACACCTCTTCACAAATACATAGTGATCGGCCTCCATCTTCATTAACTTGTGCTCAGCCATGAAGGATTCAAATTTTTTATGTCACTGCCGAGGTGCTTGTTTTAAGCCATATTGATTATTCTTCAATTAGCAGACCAACTCTTCTTTACTTGGAGCTCGGAACCCTTTAGATTTCTCTCTCTCTCTCTATATATATATATATATATATATATATATATATATATATATATATATATATATATATATATATATTTCTTCATCAAGGTCATCATGAAGAAATGTCATCTTCACATCCATTTATTCAACTTCGAGGTCCATTGAAGCCGCTACGACTAACACAATTTAGATCTAAGTCATTTTCAGAATAGAAGAAAATGTTTCTGCAAAATCAACTCCTTTATTTTGATTGCGGCCTTTCACCATAATATTGGTCTTGTACCTCAGTTCTCATCATTTTTTTCATTTTTAATTTTATAAACCCACTTATTATTTAGAGCTCATCTTCCTTAAGGCAACTCAGTTAGTTCATACGCTGATTTTCATGCAAAGACTTCATCTCGTCCTGCATTGCCTTATCTCATTCTTCCTTGCCTGACGTCATGGCCTCATCATAACTTTATGGTTCTCCATCTTCAGCAAAAACAATGTACTCGTTAGGTGGGTACCATGTAAAAGGTCATCTCACTTGTATAGAGTGTCTAGTTTGCACTTCAGGTTGAGAATTCGGCCCATCATGCTCATCTCGGATCTCAAGATCTCAGTCATCAGCATCAACTTCAATAGTTGGTTCTTGTTATTGGTCATTTTCATTATTTTCATGATTGGTTTCTCCTGACAAAAAAGACGAGTTCTTCACTTCGGACAGCAACCCGGACTTTGGGCTTCGAGGTATCATTGATTATCTCGTTCTCGTGAAAGATTACATATCGGCTTCTCATTATTTTCTTATTGATTGGATCCTAAAGTCTGAATCTGAACTCACATCTCGGTGAACTAAGGTAAATACATTCTTTAATCTTCATTGAGCATTGCCCTTTCATCTTTAGGGATATGCACAAAAGTTTGGCATCCAAATAGCTTTAACTGATCATAGGTTATTTCTTGACCTGTCCAAAGTTCCTATTCAGTTCATTCTTTCAGCAACTTTATTCAGCTGAGGAGTCTTTGGGAGCGTCTTCTCCAGTCTTATCTCGGCCGCTTTACAGTAAGCATCGAACAGGCTGCAATCTAGAGCCTTACACCCAAATAAATGAGAGTGTGTACCAACATTAATGGAGGAACATCACCCAACAATCATATCATATGATCTTGTCATGTGACATAATACATTAGAGCATTCACCGGAATCATATGTAGATATATATATGTTAGTTAACACTTTAGTTTTGAGTAGTTATTAGATTTAATTTTTTATTTCTTCTTATTGATTTATTTCTCCACGATCATTTAATTATATACCTCTTATTTAGTTATTATATAAGTGAAAAAAGATTATTCACATTGTAATTCATTCTATGTTATGTGTGCATCAAACTAAAACCATAATTATATTGTAATTAAAAATTTTAATCAATAATACTGCATACTATTGGAATTACTTCATACTGTCAGATAATAATATAAACCATTGAAAAAACTCTAACTCAACATCTTAAGATTTTGGGTTGAAATGGTTCTTTACATGGTATCAAAGCTTCAGTGGCCACAAGACCACGAGTTTGATCCTCATCTCCCCCACTTTCTAGTGGAATTAAATAAACATAAGATAAACCAAAAATTAAATCTGTGCAAGATGCATGCTTCAAGTCCAAAGGACTCTTGCGTGATAGGGTGTGTTAGATACTAATTTAAATTATTAGAAAGGCCCTCACTAAAGAGCATGTGGTTGAATTGACACCATGTAAAGAACCAATTGAGATTTTGGGTTGAAGTTGTTTTTTACATGGTATTAGAGCTGCAGTGACCACCACTTCCCCCCACGTTATAGTGAAATTAAATAAGCACGAGGTAAATCAGAAATTGGGTCCGTGCAATATACACGTTTCAAGCCCAAAAGACTCTTGCGTTAGAGGAATATTAAAGAATAATATAAAGGGAAAAAAGTATCTAATGTTACTTTAGATAACTTTGTCTAATGTTCATCGAAACGACATCGTTTTGGGTTGAAAAATTAAAAAATTAGAATGATAAAGACTATTATAACTCTGAAATAAATTAAAATTACAAAAACACCATGATTTCCGCCCTAAAATGACGTCGTTTCGATGAACGTTAGATAAAGTTATCTAAAGTAACTCTAGAAAAAACAACCCCTAATATAAATCATTAAAAAAGAACTTTTATCCGATGCATACGATTCTTTAGGTAGTGTTGATAGTCAATGAAAGTTGATAAAAGGCTCATCATAGTCAATAAAATCTAGCGTCACGTAATAATATTCCCGACGTACAATGCATTAGAAAATATACTTTTGGAGTTGTTTGGTGAGCACAGAGCGAACTATTCTTTCGCCTTTTACTTAAGATTTTTTTTTTTGGAGGGAAGTGAAAAATATATAAATAATAAATGGCATGGGTTGTCTAATTGATGATCTCAGGTTCCTAGTTTTGGAACTGTATTATTATTTAAAGTGATATCTCACTCAGTGTGTGAAAAACTGATAAGTGTAAACATGGAGAGAGAAGATCAAAACGCATCTCTACGGTCTCCCTTGATTCAAATCCCAGGGCAACATGGAGTCACTGTTGATAATCATATAGAGCAAAACAAGAAAAGGGTAATAGAAATAACAGAAGTTTTTGAAGAAGTGAAGAAGCAGCTATGGCTGGCAGGGCCTTTGATATCTGTGGGCCTGCTAAATTTTTGCATACAGATTATATCTGTAATGTTTGTGGGGCACCTTGGCGAGTTGGCTCTCTCTGGTGCTACAATGGCTACTTCTTTTTGTAATGTCACTGGTATTAGCTTGATGGTGAGTTGTGTTTTCCTTACCTTCCCTTTTACTTTTATCTTCATATCTTTAAACACCCTTTTAACCAATTTGTTAAGTGGTTTTGTGTTGGTGATTATGGAAACTGGAAAACATACGGTGATTATTTTTATTTAGCAGAGTTATCATGGTTCTTTTAGCTGAGTGTAATCTAAATAAATAATTAACCCAAAAGCTTAAGTTGTTGGGTGATGCTACATTAATGATTTTATACATTTCAACACGCCCCCTCACACGAGAGCTCACTGGGCTTGAAGAGTGGACGATGCACAGGCTCACCTACCTATGCGACGAAAAAAGAAAATGGGGGATGTGAGGATCAAACCCGATATACCGAGGCTGATACCATATTAGGAATCAATTAACCCAAAAGTTTAAGCTGTTGGTTGAGGCTATATTAATGATTTTATATATCTCAACCTGTAATATGCTAAGTGAAGACCTTTTCTAGTTTTGGATTTTCATGCCATAATATATCATAGGAAGTCAATATAACTAGTTCAAAGTAAAAATTGTTGATCATTGTTAATTGTAAAGTAAATGGTTTAAGTTGCTGACTTATTTTAGAGGCACTAGTTGATATGGATGCATTAAGCTAGCAATATTATGGTCTAGTGTGATTTAAGATATTCTTGGTTTTTGATTAGGACAGCTGGGAATGGCAAGTGCGTTGGATACCTTATGTGGCCAGTCATATGGAGCAAAGCAGCATCATATGTTAGGCATACACATGCAGAGGGCCATGCTCGTTCTTATGATTGTCAGTATACCGCTAGCAATAATTTGGGCAAACACAGAATCCATTCTGCTTTTCCTTGGCCAGGATCCTGAAATATCTGCAGAAGCAGGAACATATGCTCAGTTATTGGTTCCTTGTCTTTTTGCTTACGGTCTTCTTCAGTGCATAAACAGATTCTTACAAACCCAAAATATTGTATTTCCAATGATGTTCAGCTCTGCGGTTACTATTTTACTACATCTTCTTATATGTTGGATTATGGTATTCAAATCTGGACTAGGGAACAAAGGAGCTGCCATAGCAAATTCTATATCTTATTGGGTGAATGTTTTGATACTGACACTCTATGTCATGTTTTCTCCTTCGTGTGCAAAAACTTGGACAGGCTTTTCTAAAGAGGCACTGCTTAACATTCCCTCTTTTATGAGGCTTGCAATTCCTTCAGCTGTTATGGTTTGGTAATTCCCAATTTAATAACATATCATGATTTACTCTTTTGTTGCCTTTCTTAAAATTTCACTTTCAATGCTGTTTGAGATCCTAATGGTTTGGTAATTCCCACTATTCTGAACAGCTTGGAAATGTGGTCATTTGAATTGATGGTTCTCCTATCGGGTCTTCTACCAAATCCGAAGTTGGAAACATCAGTACTTTCTATCTGGTCAGTTTCATAATTGACATACTTTTCACAATTCTTACATAACTTAGGAGGTCCTACACACACTTGGCTCTTTTTGTTATTTCCACCAATCTAATGTTGGTCTTCTCAGCTTGAATACATCATCAACTCTTTGGATGATCGCATTTGGTTTCAGCGGAGCTGTAAGGTAAGTAGTGCTTATCAAGTTTTAGATTTCTATGGCAACCTCACCATTTAACTTAAGTACTTAAGTACACATCTGTCAAAAATGCTAATTTTCCTTTGATTTAGTATAATTATAGAATATAGTTCAAGTAATGCTTGTGTGAGTCTTTACAGCATTCGTGTATCAAATGAACTTGGAGCTGGTCATCCTTGGACTGCACGTTTAGCAGTGTGGATTGTCTTAGTAATGGCCATTATTGAGGGCACCTTATTTGGAACAGTGATGATACTAATACGAAATATTTGGGGCTATGCATATAGTAATGAATTAGAAGTGGTCGAATATGTAGCAACCATGTCACCAATTCTTGCAGCATCCAGCTTCGTGGATGCAATCCAATGTGTGCTTACAGGTTTTTCTTCTTCCCCATTTCTTTCATTACCTCTGAAGATCGGTAATAGTGCTGGATGCTCAAAAAACTATATTGTAAAATTTGGTTTGCCAAGCATGTAGCATAAGGTTCAGTTCCGTCCTGAATTTGTTTGTGTTTCACTTTAGCTAGTTAGTTAGTACTAGTAGTAATGCTCAATTTGTTAAGTATAATTAGGGTGTGCATGGAGCGCTTCAGTTCGGTTATTGTCAAAAACCGAATCATATCAGTTTTAAACTGTTTGGATTTTAAACTGAACCACTTTTTTTTTTAAAAAAAAACCGGTTTTTAATTTGTCCAAACTAGTTTAAAATCGATTTCAAAACCGGTTTATGGTTCATAACCGGTTTTGATTGAAAACAGGTTCTAAATCAAAACCGGTTATGAACCATAAACTAGTTATCAAGTTCAAAACCGGTTTTTTAACAAATTCAAAATCGATTTTTGATGGGTTGTGCTATTTTTATAAGTACTCGTTTGTTTCTCCCGGTTATAGATAGTTGACCAACTATTTCTTGCAAGAATCTTTATTGTTTTAGAAGTCTCAGGACGAAATGATTCTTATAGAAATTATTTCACGTTATTTTTACGGAAAAGATTTCCATCAAGATTTTCCGCAAAATTTTTTGATGAAAAATGTTTCAATCAAAATTTGTGACTAAAAACATCTGTAAAAAATTTTGGCGGAAAATTTTTTTGTCAAATTTTTTTACGGAATATAAATTTCGTCAAAACATTTCCTTCAAAATATTTCACAAAAAAACTTATTCATTGAGATTTTTGACGAAAAATATTTCTATCAAAATTTTCCACGAAACACATTTACTTCGAAAACTTTTGATTTTGTAAAAAATTTCATCAAAATTCTTTACAAAATCGAAATTCTATCTAAAGTTTTCGACGGAAACATTTTCGTTAAAATCTTTGACAAAAAAATTTCTGTTGAAATTTTTAACGAAACACATTTTTATCGAAAATTTTCGACGAAAAATATTTCCGTCAAGTTTTTTGATAAAAAACACTTTCATCAAAATTTTCAACGGAACACATTTCTATGAAAAAATTTCGTAAAAAATTTTGATGAACAATATTTCGATAAAAATGTTTTGTAAAAATATTTTTTGTCAAAAAATGTGAGGGAATTTAGATCTCGTAAAGAACTTTGACAAAAACATTTTCGTCAAAATCTTTTATAGAAATATTTTCTGTCAAAAAAAATTTCTGAAATATTTTTCGTCAAAATTTTCACTCTAAATGTGATTTGGTTAAAATTTTGCTGAAAATTTTTTTTGTCGAAAATTTGGATGGAAATATTTTTCGTAAAAAAATTTGACGAAATTATTTTCTGTCAATTTTCTTTATGAAAATGTGTTTCATCAAACTTTTTTACAGAATTATATTTCGTTGAAAAGTTTGACAGAATTGTTTCTGTCGAAAGTGTCGACGAAATTTAGATTCTATCAAGAATTTTAATTGAAATATTTTGTCCCTCCAAAATTTAAGTTAGTGATTATGACAAAATCTTGTTCTGTCTCTAGTTTCGACGAAAATATTTTTCGTCTCTATTTTCTACGTAATATCATTTTTGTCAAAATTTTCGAAGAAATATTTTTCTTCCATAAATTCTGTTAGTATTTGAGACTTTTCTAATAATATCACATTTAAAAAATGATTCATATTTATGTAATTTTCACATTTTAATGCCAAGGATAAAAGATAATACTTATTTGTTCTTCAATTGTAGAGTAGTTTGGTTATTGATAACCAAATTTTTTTATGGTTCTGTAAATAACCAGTTTATAAAATAAAATGTAGTTTCATATGAAATTGGTTTTTAAAAATATCCGGTTTTTAAAATGTAGAACGGTTTGATTATGGATCGGTTTGATTCCTTTGGACATTTTCAACACCTCTAAGTATAATGCATACAGGCACAGCTAGAGGATGTGGTTGGCAGAAAATTGGTGCCTATATCAATCTAGGCTCCTATTATCTAGTTGGCATTCCATCATCTATCGTATTAGCTTTTGTATTGCATATTGGAGGCAAGGTAAAACAAGTCTTTCCTTTGTGTCATAGCAACATGGTCCTCTTAGTATTATCATATTCACAAAAATTGCTAGCATTTGATTTAATTTTACCTGGTAAAAATACTTGTGTAGGGGCTCTGGCTGGGGATCATATGTGCACTTGTTGTTCAAGTATTATCTTTATTAATCATCACCTTACGTATTGATTGGGAGCAAGAGGTGAAATTTTGTCTTTTCATTTTATAATGCTGGTTTGGTTGCATATATTTTTCTGAATTATGTTTCTTATTCAGGCAAAGAAGGCTACGGACAGAGTCTATAATTCAATAACACCAGATAACATAATCTCATGAAACTGGCTGTGATTGCTTTACCGCTACACTTTCCCAACAAATATTTGGATTAAAGAACGGCACGTTTTTTTGCTGTATAATCTTAAATTGGTTTATGCTTACCATACTGAACTGGAAATTATAAAGGAACGAAGATATTATTAGCATGAGTTGTCATGCATTTATTAAATTCTGATTTCATAATAAATATTTTAAATTCTATTAAATATATATATATATATATATATATATATAGGAGGCGCTTATACTATCATTTTGAGCTTACTACTCTTTAATACCTGATTGGTTACTGTTGGATTATTTAGAAATCAACGGTTAAAAAGTGAAAAAAATTAATTAACGTTAATTTGAAATTGACCCAACGATAACCAATCAGATAGTAAGAGTTATAAGACTACAATGGTACTAAGTATAACCTTTTACATATTTTGAATGTTATAAATTTACAGAGAGAAGAAAAGGACTAAAATTCCCTTTCTAAAATTTTTTACAGGGGACGATTTCTCTGTTTACTTTCTTAAGTTATAATATGTAGCTTGCAACATATAGATTAAAAAAAAATGGATTTAAACAAGTCGTTTGGTAAGAGAGAGTAAGACATTTTAACATTCTGAGTATTTTTCTAGTTTTTGGTGGGGTGCATGATGAGGCAGCTGGGTAATATATAATCTGTGGATTGGTAATATATGCTTGATCTCTTCTCGATGAATTCGTGTAAATCTTAAAATAATCATATGTTTGATTTTAGACATTAGGTAGTTCTAAAATTAAGAATAGTTAAAGGATTTTATTATCTCCAAAATACAACCACCTAGGCCCCGTTACCTAGCAGGTTTGGTTGGTGATAATCTTATATATATATATATATATATATATATATATATATATATATATATATATATATATATATATATATATATATATATATGGGGCAGATTATATTTATAAATTTTTTTGTGTATAAACTCTTACAAACTACACTATGTTACAAAATTCAAAAAAGTTTGCGAATTGATCCTTCATATATATATATATATGAGAGTGTAAGAGTTAGAAGTCTTACACTCAATCTTAATCATTGATCCATTTTTAACTTACAGTGGTGTAAAATGATCCTGACTCTATATATATAGAGGTAGGATCCTTTGAAACCGGTGTCAAATTTCAAATTTGACATCTCATCTGAGAGCCATTAGATCAAAAAAGATCAACGACTCTGATTGGTAAGCATGTGATACCATTGATCTTTTTTGATCTAACGGCTATCAGATGAGGTGTCAAATTTGAAATTTGACACCGGTGTCAAAGGATCCTGCCTCATATATATATATATATACATATATATATATATATATATAGGGCTTATCATTTCTCAAGGTGCCGGAGATAACTTTATCTCCGACTACTAAATCATAACCGTACAAAGATGGATCAATGGTGATAAAGGAAGAGACACAAAAAGGGAATCATAACCATTCAAAGGTGAATCAATAAATATAAAGAAATAAATAATCAAAACGACGTAGTTTTGGGGTGGCCGGAGATAAACTTATCTCAAGCAGCTTGAGAAATGTTTTTCCAAATATATATATATATATATGGGTCAGGATCATTTTACACCGGTGAAAGTTACACTTTCAATCTTATTCGTTGACCCCACTTATACCTAAGGGCTCTAATTTTTTTAGTAATGTGAGCCATTGGATACAAGTGGATCAATGGTCGATATTGAGTGTAAGACTTCTAACTCTAACACTGGTGTAAGAATATCCTGCCCATATATATATATGGGATAAACATTTCTACAACTACTTTAGATAAGCTTATCTACAGCTAGCCCCAAAACTATGTCGTTTTGATTAATGAAGGATGTTTATGTAATTCTAGGTGAATTAATGAAGGGTGTTTTAGTAAAATGTATATGATAGAAAAATAAATAAAATTACAAAAACACCCTTCATTAATTCACCTAAAATTACATAAACACCCTTCATTAATCAAAATGACGTAGTTTTGGGGCTAGCTGTAGATAAGCTTATCTAAAGTGGCTGTAGAAATATTTTTTCCTATATATATATATATATATATGGTAAAATCATTTCTGCAGCTGCTTTACGTACAACAATGATAGGTGTATGGTTATGATTCCCCACATTTAATGCTTTTATCCTTTGTATGGTTATGATTCCTGCATTTAATGCTTTCAAGTATATATATGGCAAGTATTTGATTGCTGCACGTACAGCCGCTGCAGAAATGTAAACCCATATATATATAGGGTTCATCATCTATCATTTAACATAACCACAAAAACTTTCCTACACTCACAACATTTTGTGGGGCCCGCAGCAAAAAAAAATCCGACACGCAAAATGAATCTCTATAACATAACACAATCACTTTTCCTACAACATAACTCTTATAAAGCCTATATATATATATATATATATATAGGAAAAAGAATTTTTATTTTGTAGGAGAGCTCTCAACTGTACTTATGGATGTTTCAACAAGAAGCAGGGCAAAAATAAGCTTGTTTTGAAGTAATTCATGCTCAACCTCTGTTTCACTCACATACGAATTTTTCTCACTTGTGTTTCCCTCCCCATATAAATTCAAATGAATTTCATTTGTTGGTAAAGGTGCAAGTGTGATTTTCTTTTGATTGTCAACAAGAGAATAAGTATTTTTACGACCATCATGAACAACATGTTTATCAAATCTCCAAGGAAGTCCCAACAGAATATGACATGCATCCATAGGAATCACATCACACAAGATTCGGTCATTAAAAACATTCTCAATTGAAAGAGGAATAAGGGCTTGTTGAGTTACTTTAACATCACTATTCTCACTTAGCCATTGTAGTTTGAAAGGATGAAGGTGAGGAGTGGTAGGTAATTGAAGTTTCTGAATGAGTAACGCAAAAGCAACATTAGCACAACTCCCACTATCCACAATGAGATTGCCTATATTTCCCTTGACGGTGCACCTTGTGTAGAAGATTTGTTCTCTTTGGCTTTTTTCTTTAGGTGTTTCTTTAGCATAGGGGGACTCTTCGTAACATAAGCAGATGCTCCCCTTGGTGTGCTCCTAAGATAATTTCTCCACCCGGGATTTCATGATGTTCAGCATCCCAAACTGAATCTTGTTCATGTTCATGCTCAATTTCTTCAATTTCTTTAAGTGTCATGACCCACCTATTAGGACAATCAGCTTGAAAATGTCCATAGCCTTGGCATTTTTTTAAATTCTTTCGGAGCTTCCTCGACCTTCTTTGATTTTGAATATTTCTCCACTTTAATGGCTAACTCGCACACATCTTCAAAAGTTCAAAATGTTGTAGTTCCACCTTCTCAGCAATATCGGTATTAAACCCGCCAATAAAACGAGCAATTTTTTGTTCCTGGACTTCTTGAAGGCCACTAGTCATAAGGAGTTGCTCATACTCCCTAATATACTTTTCAACGCTCAGATCTTCTTGTTTGAGAGAAGAAATTTTGAGATACAAGTCTTATTTGTAACTGGCAGGAAAAAATCTTTTATCCATCAGCCTCTTCAGTTTAGCCCAAGATTTGAGCCTTCTCTTGCCTTCTCGGTTCCTTTCTATCTTCAAGTTCTCAAACCAGATTGATGCATACTTTTTGAGTTTGATGCTTGCAATTTTGAAGCACTTCTCATCATCAAAGTCCTTAGCTTCAAAAATTCGCTCAATAGAACGAACTCATTCCAAATAAATATCGGGATTCAAGCTGCCATCAAATTCCGGGGGTTCGATCTTCACATCTCTAAGGCCATCTTGGAATTTTCTCCTTCTTCTATCACGAGGTGTTGACTCATTTGAAGAAGCACTTGATTCACTAGCAGAAGAATCATGATTGGAGGGGCTATGAGTGCTTCTGGAATGTCTCCTACGTCCATGATGATTTCCTTGGACATAATTAGCAAGAGTTTGGCGTATTTCTTCAATTTGATTTTCAAGATTTGCAAGTTGTTGGTCACGCCTTGTATTCTGATTTTGCTCACGAGTTTTGTACCTTGGACCTTCGTCTTCCATGTGAACTGGTGCTCTGATACCAAGTTGATACGTTGTGGGTATGAGAAAAGGGAAAAATACACTTTGTAAAAATAAACGAGATAGATAAGAGTCCACCACAATTGAGATTAAAGGCTAAGCCACCCTCCCAACTGATAAAGAACCCACTTATCTCACCACTAATCCAAGGTTAGATAAAGATAACAAGATTCAAGACAAGTTTGAGAACTTGCAACACACTTATTTCATTTATCAAATCTGTCCTCTACATTACAAAATATCCTATATTTATAGAATAACTAAAAGCATAAGAATACAAAGAGACATATAACTCTAAAAGTTGTGTTGCTTAGGAAACAGAAATAAAAATAACTAAATCCAACTCCCAAGAGTCATGCTGCCAAGAATTATGTTGCTTAGGAAATAGAAATAATAATAACTAAACCCAATTTCCAAAAGTTTTGCTCCCAAGAGTTAATAACAAATAAAAATCTCTTTATTGCACTTTAAATGCTAAAACTCTTGATTTTCCTTCTGTAACAGGTTTGATAGGGTAAATATTGAAAATTACTTATCTACCCTTAGTATTAAAATGTGAAAAGTACATAAATGTGAATCATTTTTAAATGTGATATTATTAGAAAAGTCTCAAAAACCGACATAGTTTATCGACGAAAAATATTTCATAAAAAATAGTGATGAAATTTTTGATAAAATTCATATACGTCAAAAAAATTTCGTCAAAAATAAAGACGAAATTAGATACGGAACCCGATTTTGCCATAATTACTGACATGGTTTTTAACGGAAAAAAAATTCAGTCAAAATTATTGATAGAATCTAAATTCCGTTGAAACTTTCAAGGAAAATATTTCCGTCCAAAATTTTGACGAAACACATTTCCATTAAAAAGTTTCAACGTGAAACAATTAGGTCAAAAAATTTAAAAAACAAAAATTTATGAAATTCTTTTTTTGTTTAAAACATTTGAGGGAGGAAATCATTTTCATCAGAAAAATTTACAGAAAATAAATTTCGCCGAAAATCTTGATAAAAAAATTATTTTTGTAAAAATTTTCGTAGGAGAAAATATTCTGTCATTCTTAGATGAAAAATATTCCAACGAAAAAATAATTTTGTGATGAAATTTTCGTCATTTGCAACTAGGGGTGGTAAACGAGTCAGGGGCCTTTGGCTCGGCTCGTAAAGGCCTGAGCTCGTTTAATAAAAGCTCGTGTGAGAACAAGGCTTTGACTTGTATAAAAGCTCGTTTAATAAAAAGACCTCAGGCTCTAATTCAGAAACTCGGCCTTAGAGCCTCCCAGGCTAGCCTAGTATATAAATATTTATTTATATTTTTTATACCACTTGTAATAACTCTCTCTCATCAATTTATTTCACCTCATTTTATTGGTTTAACAAACTTTTTGAATGATTTGTTCTATATTATGCTATTTGGATATATATTGAATTTATGTATATTTATGGAATTACTAGTCTGTTCTATATTATCCTTCATACTCTTTCACACAAACAAACCCACAAAAACTCATTCGTTCCACTGTGCACCGCTTGCTTGTGTCAATTTATTTTTTTTATTTTTTATTTTTTTGTTGGCACTTTTTTTTATAATGGGCTAAGATAATATAACGTGTTATCTACCTTCTCTCTCTTTAATTTTTTATTTATTTATTGTAGACTTTGTAAATTATTGCTGCAAATTGGAAGCTAAGGTTTCTATCTGGGAATTGATTTTTTGTGGAATTCTGTTCTCTTATTTTTATCCTTTAACATGCTAACAGGCTAAGACAAGCTTCACACAGACTTTTATTTTTTGTAAATAAACCAGGCCACAGGCCAATATTATATTCGTGACAGGTAACAGGCTAAGGCCAGTCGGACACGTTTAAATACAGGCTTGGCCCGTTAAGATCAAAGCTCGGCTCGGCTCGGCCCGTTAACACCCCTATTTGCAACGTAGAAATTTTATCGAAAACACAATCTTTTTTAGTATTATGAAACATACATAAATAATTTTGTTAAAAATTTTAAATTTAATTTGTAAAATATAATAATTTTATTCATTTTAAAAATTGGGTAAAATGGTAAAAATATCTCATTTAACCCTCTATTTTTCTCCCTTACCAATTTTTTAACTACCAAAGGGAATACCCTTCAATTCCCTTCCCTTCCCCTCCCCTCCCTCCTTTCCCTTGGATCCCCTTCCTTCCCTTCCTTTCCCTCTCCCTTGGATCCCCTTTCTTCCCTTCCCCTCCAAATTTCCAAACAAAACATTAAGATTTTGGATTAAAGTAAGGGAAAATAATTATCTCATATTGCATGAGATAATTATCTCATATTACATGCAACTGAGATAAAGTAATGGGGTCCACTATTTATTTTATTTTATTTTTTTGAAAAAACTATTTTATATCTATTACATGTGAGATTATTATCTGATGCAATATCTTAAGGGGGTGTTTGGTAAGAAGACTTTTTATAGATTTCTGTGAAATTGAGTTTGGGATTTTTTTTTTTTTTTGGTAAAAGAGAGTTTGGGATTTTAATTTAGTCATGTTTGATACATGGAATGCAAGAAAATTTCCAGGCAAATCGGATTCCAAGAATTCTTTTTCATGAAGAAGAATACCAACTCAAAATACCAAAAAATATGTGGTATTTTATAAATCCTATCTGATGGAATCTGTTGCAATATTTTTGAGACTAAATTAACCCTGTCTCTTCGTTCTTCTTTTTCGTTCCGGGTTTTTCAACAACTTTCTCTCACTCTCTCTATATGTGGGTTCCTCACTCTTTCTCTTTGAGTGGGTTCCTCAATCCTCTCTTTCTTCCAATTCCAGTCTTCATCTTTAATAGGTAATGTCTGGTAACCCTTTCCTTATTAATAAACTTTCAAAAAGAGACACAGAGAGTGAGACCCAATTACAAAGCATGAAACTTGATTCCACATGAGGAGAAAATCTTCACAAAATCCTATCTCATATTTTCATTGCACTGTACAATTTTGCTTTGCATGCATTGGTTGAAGAATATATCAAGGATTTACAACGTGGTTGAAGAAGATGAAAAGTTTGCAAATTTAAATTGTCTGAAGGTTAGTTTTGTAAAATGAGCCATATTCCTATTAATATTTTACAGTCAACCAAACATAACATCATAAAACTTAACCCAACATTTCCAATAGTATTTTGGCCTACCAAACAGTTTTTTGGTAACATTTCCGACAAATTCATTTTCCTACTATATTCCTAGAAATCGTGATTCCCGGATAAAAAAAATTTCCCTTCTACCAAACGCTCCCTAAAGTAATTCCTTACAAATGTATCGTTTTTGTGATGTGGATAGTCAATGAAAGTTGATAAAAGGCTCATCACAGTCAATAAAAGTTAGCGTCACGTAATAATCTTTCCGACCACAGAGCGAACTATTCTTTCGCCTTTTACTAAAGAAAAGAAAATTTTGGAGGGAAGTGAAAAATATATAAATAATAAATGGCACGAGTTGTCTAGTTGATTATTTCAGCATCAGGTTCCTAGTTTCAGAACTGTATTATTATTTAAAGTGATATCTCACTCACTGTGTGAAAAATTGATAAGTGTAAACATGGAGAGAGAAGATCAAAACGCATCTCTTCGGTCTCCCTTGATTCAAATCTCAGGGCAACATGGAGTCACCGTTGATAATCATATAGAGCAAAACAAGAAAAGGGTAATAGAAATAAGAGAAGTTTTTGAAGAAGTGAAGAAGCAGCTATGGCTGGCAGGGCCTTTGATGTCTGTTGGTCTGCTAATCTATTCCATTCAGATTATATCTGTAATGTTTGTGGGGCACCTTGGGGAGTTGGCTCTCTCTGGTGCTACAATGGCTACTTCTTTTTGTTCTGTCACTGGTATTAGCTTGTTGGTGAGTTGTGTTTTCCTTAACTTCCCTTTTTCTTTTATCTTCATATCTTTAAACACCCTTTTAACCAATTTGGTTATTGGTGATTATGGAAACTGGAAAGCATGCTGTTTTTTATTTATTTAGCACTGAAGCTATCAATATCATGGTTCTATTGGTTGAGTTTAATATGCTAAGTGAGGACCTTTTCTAGTTTTCGATTTTCATGTCATAGGAAATCAATATAACTAGTTCAAAATAAAAATTGTTGATCATTGTTAATTGTAAAGTAAATGGTTTAAGACTTTAAGTTGCTGACTTATTTTAGAGGCACTAGTTGATATGGATGCATTAAGCTAGCAATATTATGGTCTAGTCTAGTGTGATTTAAGATATTCTTGGTTTTTGATTAGAACAGCTGGGAATGGCAAGTGCGTTGGATACCTTATGTGGCCAATCATATGGAGCAAAGCAGCATCATATGTTAGGCATACACATGCAGAGGGCCATGCTCGTTCTTATGATTGTCAGTATACCGCTAGCGATAATTTGGGCAAACACAGGATCCATTCTGCTTTTCCTTGGCCAGGATCCTGAAATATCTGCAGAAGCAGGAACATATGCTCAGTTATTGATTCCTTGCCTTTTTGCCTACGGTCTTCTTCAGTGCATAAACAGATTCCTACAAACCCAAAATATTGTATTTCCAATGATGTTCAGCTCTGCGGTTACTACTTTACTACATCTTCTTATATGTTGGATTATGGTATTCAAATCTGGACTAGGGAACAAAGGAGCTGCCGTAGCATGTTCTATATCTTATTGGGTTAATGTTTTGATACTGACACTCTATGTCATGTTTTCTCCTTCGTGTGCAAAAACTTGGACAGGCTTTTCTAAGGAGGCACTGGTTAACATTCCCTCTTTTATGAGGCTTGCAATTCCTTCAGCTGTTATGGTTTGGTAATTCCCTTCTTTAATAACATATCATAATTTTCTCTTTTGTTCCTTTTCTTAACACTACACTTTCAATGCTGTTTGGGATCCTAATGTTTTCCATTTTTGTCTCCCTCCCTCTTTGCTGAACAGCTTGGAAATGTGGTCATTTGAATTGATGGTTCTCCTATCGGGTCTTCTACCAAATCCGAAGTTGGAAACATCAGTACTTTCTATCTGGTCAGTTTCATAATTGACATTCTTTTCACAATTCTTATATAACTTAGGAGGTCCTACACACACTTGACTTTTTTTGTTATTTTCACCAATCTAATGTTGGTCTTCTCAGCTTGAACACAGAATCAACTCTTTGGATGATCGCATTTGGTTTGGGTGGAGCTGTAAGGTAAGTAGTGCTTATCATGTTTTAGAATTCTATGGCAACCTCACCATTTACTTAATTACATATGTCAAAAATGCTAATTTTCCTTTGATTTAGTATAGTTATAGAATATAGTTCAAGTAATGCTTGTGTGAGTCTTTGCAGCATTCGTGTATCGAATGAACTTGGAGCTGGTCATCCTTGGACTGCACGTTTAGCAGTGTGTATTGTCTTAGTAATGGCCATTATTGCGGGCACCTTAGTTGGAACAGTTATCATACTAATACGAAATATTTGGGGCTATGCCTATAGTAATGAATTAGAAGTGATCGAATATGTAGCAATCATGTCACCAATTCTTGCAGCATCCAGCTTCATGGATACACTTCAAGGTGTACTTTCAGGTTTTTCTTCTTCCCCATTTCTTTCATTACCTCTGAAGATCGGTAATAGTGCTGGATGCTCAAAAAACTATATTGTAAAATTTGGTTTGCCAAGCATGTAGCATAAGGTTCAGTTCCGTCCTGATTTTGTTTGTGTTTCACTTTAGCTAGTTAGTTACTAGTAATGCTCAATTTAAGTATAATGCATGCAGGCACAGCTAGAGGATGTGGTTTGCAGAGAATTGGTGCCTATATCAATCTAGGCTCTTATTATCTAGTTGGCATTCCATCAGCTATCGTATTAGCTTTTGTATTGCATATTGGAGGCAAGGTAAAACAAGTCTTTCCTTTGTGTCATAGCAACATGTTCCTATTAGTATTATCATATTCACAAAAATTGCTGTCATTTGATTTAATTTTACCTGGTAAAAACACTTGTGTAGGGGCTCTGGCTGGGGATCATATGTGCCCTTGTTGTTCAAGTATTATCCTTACTAATCATCACCTTACGTATTGATTGGGAGCAAGAGGTGAAATTTTGCCTTTTCATTTTATGATGCTGGTTTGCTTGCATATATTTTTCTGAATTATGTTTCTTATTCAGGCAAAGAAGGCTAAGGACAGAGTTCCATGATTCAATAACAGCAGATAACATAATCTCATGAAGCTGTGATTGCTTTACCGCTACACTTTACCAACAAATATTTGGATTATAGAACGACACGTTTTTTTGCTGTATTATTTTAAATTTGGTTGATGCTTTATAAAGGAACGAAGATACTATTAGCATGAGTTGTCATGCATTTATTAAATTCTTATTTCATAATAAATATTTTAAATTCTATTAAATATATATATATATATATATATATATATATATATAGGAGGTGCTTATACTTATTATCATTTTGGGCTTACTACTTTTACTACTTGATTGGTTACCGTTGGATCAATTTGAAATCAATGGTTAAAAAATGAAAAAAATTAAGAGTAAATACCCTATTTGGTTCCTGACAATATCCACGAAGTCTTTTTTTGTCCCTAGCAATAAAAAAGGACACAGTGGTCCCTAAGTTTTACAAATTAGGCCCACATTAGTCCTTCTGTTAGTGGGGTTTTATCACCGTTTCTAACGTCTCTAACGTGCACCGTTAATTACTGAGTCACCATGGAGGGAATCCACCTGGATAAAAACGATGTCGTTTGCTGCCTACCTTTTTTATTTTTCCTTCTTCTCTCCAATATAAGTCCCCACCAACACCACCCATGTACAGTTCACCACCACCATGGTAAATGAAGGCTGGTCAACAAGACTTAAAAATAGTAAATGAACACCCATTTAGTTGACGTTGGCAATGACAGCGTCAACAATCTCCTGGGTATTGTTGTTTCCGCCAAAATCTTTTGTCCTGTACTTGCACTCTGAAATGATAGGATTCAGAGCAGTCTCAAGTCTGTCAGCAAAAGAAGAGAACCGAAGATGCCTCAACATCATGGCCAAGGAGAGAAGCAAAGCAACTGGATTAGCCTCACCATCATGGTAAAAGCACAAGGAAGAGGGTGCTAGAAGATAGAGATGAATAATACAATGGAATATTTTATAAAACAAAGCATTAGAATATAAATGAAAAAAGATGGTAATGGTACCATAAAATTGGTAGTTAGCTGCTAGCTAATGCGTAAGCTTGACGACACCTTTCACAGTGAATGTGATTCTTGGACTCCTCGATCCTAAGAACAACTCCACAACCTACATGCTGACAGACAACATTATGCCTGCTACAGTAAGCTTCATGCAGTGCAATAGTCCTAGTGGGTATGTAATGCTTGCAGTTCCTACACTGTTGAATATCCATTTCTGCAGATGATATGGAAGATGATGCTTGTTGACCCACTTTTTGGTTGAAATTATCCTGGATCATGACTTATATTTTGTACTTAGTCATTCCCTTAAAGCCATATATACCAATGTTGTACGTCCCTGCACCTAAATTTTTATCTTTAGAGCTAAGAATCAAAGTCTTTGAGCCAATATCATGGGAAGACCACTCATGCTGGTGCCGTGTAGGAAATATGACAGGATGTCTAGAAATGAAAAGATCGTTGTCTCCCCCATCTGTCTCTGATTCTAATTTGACCTAAACACTAGAATTTCCAGTAGAGATTTTCTCCCAAGTGTCATTCTCTATTGAAAATTTATAACACACAAACTTTCCTTCATCTACTGCTCGCGTTTGTGACGTCCCAAATACAATTGGCATTAAAACATGCTGATCAATCTTTTCTGAGGATGTATCAGGATAAACTATGTCAACTTTGTTGGGAATTTAATTGAACAATAGAGAATGGATAATACAAGACTCTCTTAACAACTTTTTTTCCACTAAGTGCTACGGCACTTTTTTTTCCCTCTCATTCTCTTGTTTTTTAATACATACTAAAAACACATACTACATCTATTCTATAACTCAGCCACCGAATGTTTTCCACCGCTCCATCATTTATTTTTATTTTTTTTGTTTCCATGCACAACTTGTAACCGACACATACTAGGACAACTAATATAACACCTACGATACATTTTCTTATACAATGACACATATCTTACTACATGACACTTACTTTTATACAAGGGCAGCTAACTATGTTACGTGGTTGTGTGCATGTAGATTCTTCTAATTGAGTTTGCTTTTCTAACAAACTTCAATATCTGTTTCTAAAACAGATACACTTGAAGAAGGTTTTAGCTCAAGCACCCTTAAATTGTATGCAAGTTCTCCATAGTTTACTGTTAAAATGTCACCTTGAGGAAGAGTAGCATGCTGCCGAAGACTTGTTTCCAGGATAGCCTTATGATTTGGCAAATTAGAAAATCCTACTCTTTCAGGTTGAAGTTTTGCATAAGTCCCTTTTGGAAGCAGACTTCAACCAATGGAGATTTTGTAGCGCCTTCAGAAAATACATTTTTCCATACATGAGAAGGAAGACCCACGACCCGCTGAACTTTCATTAGCAGTGAATTCTAAAACTCCTGAATGGGTGGTCCCCTGTTTCTCTTTATCAGCACCTTTAACGCCTGAAGAGCCTTCCTGGTGAACTAACAACAACTGAAAGTACATGGGTCCCTTATCCAAGGGTGAGATCTTGTAGTCATCCAACTTAACACAATGATGGAGAGGCAGAGGGTGGAGTTTTGCATGGAGCCTGTAATGATGGCGGCACATGGGTGCTCATGGTGGGGACCTATATTGGAGAGAAGAAGAAGGAAAAGAAAAGAAAAGAAAAAGTAAGGTAGCAAACGACGTCGTTTTTATCCAGGTGGATTCCCTCCATGGTGACTCAGCAATTAAAGCCCCACTAACAGAAGGACTAACGTGTCCATAATTTGTAAAATTTAGGGACCACGATGTCCCTTTTTATTGCTAGGGACCAAAAAGGACTTCATGGATATTGTCAGGGACCAAAAAGAATATTTACTCAAAAATTAATTAGCATTGATTTCAAATTGATCCAACGGTAACCAATCAGATAGTAAGAGTTATAAGACTATAATGATAGTAAATATAACATTTTACATATTTTAAATGTTATAAATTTACACATGAGAAGAAAAGGATTAAAATTCCCTTTCTAATTTTTTTTACAGGGGGCTATTTCTCTGTTTACTTTCTTAAGTTATAATATGTAGCTTGCAACATATAGATTAAAAAAAAAGGGATTTAAACAAGTCGTTTGGTAAGAGAGAGTAAGACATTTCAACATTCTGAGTATTTTTCTAGTATTTGGTGGGGTGCATGACGAGGCAGCTGGGTAATATATAGTCTGAGGATTGGTAA